>MU702205.1:0-30224 GCA_026770625.1 Nicotiana glauca | reverse complement strand
TTTTCTTATGTGAATAACTATATGTTGCACTTTCAAAAGAGATATCAATGTCGACAACAAGAGTTTTGGTTATAGCAGAATAACCAAAATATTATAAGGAAACATATACAAAAAACACTGTCTATAATGAAGTGTTCGGTAAGATACCATTACATTCGATACATTTAAATTACAATACATAATTATCTACTGAACATGACTAAAATTGATCATTTATGTAAGCTTTGATGATGTCCCTTCATTTTGAATTAACATATTATGCTAATGTACTAATATTTTTTGGAATTTAGATGATTATTGTAGTAATATATATATAAAAAAATTCATTCATTAAATTTTATTATTCCTTCATCTAAATAAATATTAAACTATTATGTGCCATTATTAACGTGTAGATACTAGTTTATTTAAAAGCTCTAAATGTTAGGTTTATAATTAATAAAAATTATAAAAGAATAACTTAAGTAGAACTTACATTTGATTTTTGAATGAGCTATTTTATCCATTTCTGTGTTTGATGCATTTTTTAAGATGCAATTGCTTTTTATCTATTTCTCGTGTCTACGGTAACTTTTTTGGTTTCAATTCCTGAATTTTGACAGGACTTTCTTATTGTTTCTAGTTAAATCTTCTTCTTTTTCGTTGAAATTCTCATTAAAATCTCATAACTAGAGTTATTATTAAATAATTGACCAAAGATCAAAAGAATGCTCACATTTGGCAAATGTAAAAGGAATAAAGGTATATTTAAGGAGATATTTAAACCTATCCTAAACATAATTGACTAGTTTTTTTGTTTTATTTAGTCTAGGGATAGAAATGTGTACCGTTCAACCTTGCAATTTCTTGCCTCTTATGTGTTCAAGATAAATGGAAAATGAGATTAAATTTAAGGCAAAATATATAGACAGGCTCATAAATATATTAATAATTTTCACTTATAGCTTGTTTGGCCAATCTTCTTGGGAGACCAGAAGTGTTTTTTTTTTCCAAAAGCACTTTTTTCCCTAACTTGAGGTGTTTGGCCAAGCTTATTTGAGGAAAAAAAGTGCTTTTGGGAAGAAGCATAAGCAGTTTCAGAGAAGCAGAAAAAAATAGCTTCTTTCCAAAAGCAGAAGCAGAAGCAGTTTTGACTTTTCTTCTTACCTAAAATACCCCTAACAAAATATAGTATATACTAAAAGAACCTTTAAACCTAATACTTAGGATATTAATTTATAAATATTTTTTCTTATTTTTAGAAAACTTTTCTAATATATAGTGACTTTAGGGATGAATGCTTTTTATATTTGTTGAAGAAATTTTAATATATTTAACTTATATTAAAAAAAATTAAGCACTTTTTAATTTTATTTTCATATTTTACTTAAATAAAATAATTTTTTTAATTATTGCATATAATAGCAAAATTTTGATATTATTTATTTACTTATAATATTAATTATTAAGTAAATCTATTTATGTCCTTATTCGTAATTTGACACTTAAAAACACTTTCTAAAAAGTTTGGCCAAACACAAATTATTTCTCAAAAGTAATTTTCAGACTGATTAGCCAAACATAAATTGTTCTCTCCAAAAGTACTTTTTTCAAAAGCACTTTTAAAAAAAGTACTTCTCAAAATAAGTTGAATTCTCCACCTTGACCAAACAGGCTATTAGTCACCTGAACTGTTATTCGGATTGTACCTTTAAATACTCCAATCTCACGTGTCATTATAATGTATGAATCTCGTGATATAGTGGTTTTGAAAAGATAATATTTGAAAAGAAAAAGGAAAAAGATATATATAATTTTAGATTTCTTACGCACCTATAAGAGTTGAAAAGAACTTTTTTATTTTCATGTTAGTGTATTAACTAAGCTTAATAAGCACATTATCGAGTAAAATTGGAGTATGAAAAAAGTACAATTTTCAATTGAGATTGCTAAAAAAATATTGTTAAGAGAGAGTTTACATATCGTAAATCAAAGCTGCTCAAACTTTATTAACTTGGTAGAAGTACCAAAATAAACTATATTTCTCTTTCTTATAATGAATGACAAGAAAAGAGGAGAAAAAATCACTTGTATCACAAATTAATACTAATATTTTTTGGATAAAAAGCTACTAATACACCAAAAGCGACATTTGATGGAAGCTTTGCTCCTTCTCCTTAATCGACAAGTCGCAATAGTCAAGCTTATTCTGTCGCTATTTTGATTTAAAAGGTAACTAAAAATGTGAACTTTTTATCTTTTCACTAACAGTAACCAACTTGTCATTTTGATTATTTATTCATAAACCCTTTTATATATTTCAAAATAGCAAAACTTCGAAAATGAGCACAAATGTGAATATGTAAGTTATTTCATTATTCCTTAATTCCGGTCTTTTTGTTGCATTGACTTCATGGGTATAAACGAACAAAACCAAGAACTTTGGGTCCAACCAAAGAAGAAAAGGAAAATAACAGCTTGTTTGGGTGGTTTATTACGTTTCTTTTCATAATGTATTGTATCGTTTTGTTTGATGAATACAATGGATTTGCTTGACTCGTCCGAAAAAAAGAGGGGAAGTGCTAAGACCGCTAATGCAGCTAGGGGTGTTTAAGGACTCATCTCCAAGGCGTTTGGATAGATTGTATTATTTATCGTCGTTTCATGATGTCATACATCAACAATATAAAAAAATAAACTTGCAATATTACTACGAAAAAAATAAAATACAGAGTAAAATTATTATAGAAAAGAGTAAGGTAAAGGATAAAATATGATTATTTTTCTATTATATAGAAGAGAGAAGAGGTGGTTGATCTAGGGTATAATGGTCATTTTAAATATATTAGTGCATTGTTTGTTTGTATACTAGGCTCAAAAATTTGGTTGTGGGTTATTAATAACTAGAAAAACCAAAACTAACGTGCCCATAAGCTATTAAATTCTTTAGGCAGACTCCACTTTCCATTCAACCTTCACTATCTTTATTAAATGCATACTTGATTATTATTATTATTATTATTATTATTATTATTTTCAATAAGTACTTTTAACTAGAAAATTTATTTTTTAATAATTTATAATTCAAATATTTGCCTGATTAAAAATACTAAGGTCACATACATTTATATATGACAATTCTATTATTTTCTTAAAAAATATTATTTTATTTATTAACTATTTCGGTTAAAGAAGATTTTTTAAAAAAGAATTAGTGATAATATATGTAGATTTACATTCAAATGTTATTATATCATTATCAATTGATATCATTTTATACAAATTTCAATTGGAATACTTCATAAAATTCAAAAAAAAATATTTAAGAATAAAATATTGTTTTAAATTTCCTTTTTTATTATAGAATATAAAAATTATAATAAGTATCCCCTCTCTAAAATATGAGTTGAGAATATCTGAAGTAAAAATTAAGACAACCAATTTGTGAAATTATTTTCTTTTAAAAATCGTTATATATTAGGAAGTATAAGAAGTATCGTCATACAGGATTATACTTCTCCCTCTATGATTGAAGTTAGTTGAGTACATACACTATTCAATTAGAATTCGACACTATAAAAATTTCAAAATAGATAAATATATAATTAATTATTTTTAAAATAGTCTCAACAAATACTACTACTGTGATTATAATTGCATTATACCCTAAACAGTATCTCAATCATATCGAATGAAACTAGAAAAAACTGCAATATTTCAATTTACGGTCGATTTGATTAGTATATAGAGCGATCGGAGTATTAATTTATTTATAATATTATGTCATTCAACTAGAACAAATCACAAATTTTCTTGTTAAATTCTTAATAATTAAAATCACGATTATTATTTAAAAGAACAAAAAAAAATACCTTTTCATCAACTATTTGGGAATAATATTAATATTTAAATTATGATTAGTAAAAAACGAAAAAGATAATACATTAACACACTGAAAATACTAAAAGAATAAAAATATATATCATTCAATTTAAAAAATGAGAAAAATATATGAAGAATTATTTTTCAACTGACGTTTTAATTACTATTTGATAATAGTTAACTTAAGCTTAGTGATGCAAAAAAAAAAGGCTTATGTAGAAATAATTTAAATTCTACTTGAATTATTATCTAATCACTGTATAATAAAGCGTTAAACTCGACAAGTGTTTCAAAGTGATTGGTATAGTAATATGATTTCAGAAAAATTAAAATGCACATAATGCAAAAGATAAATTACAATACATATAATCGTGGTTCTATACGTTATTACAGAAAAAACCTATTCTCTTTCTTTTTTCCTAAAGGCGTAGAAAGTGTATAATTAACAATAGACCAAGAAATATTAAAAGGATGAAAACAAGAAGAAGAAAAAAAAGTAACAATTGGGCCCGTGCATCGCACGGGTACATCATCTAGTAATAATAAAGAAGGGCAAGATAAGAGAAGAAAAAAAAAAGCAAGGCCGACGCCACCACACTAAATCCGTCAATTCCATAAAGTATCATTTTTTGTCCTTACCTAACGATGAATTTAGCGATACAATACAATGAAATTAAGTAACAATCAAAATAAATATTATAGTTTGGTATGTATATGCTTTAATCTATTTAGAGAAATAGTCAGTCATAAACAAACATATTGAGCCTTACACGGCGCTGTTGGGAGAGGGTCGACGATGTCCATCCCCCACTTCATTAACGGCCATGGGGACACGACCAAGTGGAGTAGCTCCCCGGGTTGATGAATCATTGGTGCATGTCTTTTGCACTTGACGTATTTTCAAACAAACTCTTTCGCATCTTTCTCCATGTCGATCAAGTAGTATCTCGCTCTGATTATTTTGTGGACTAATGATTCGGCACCGGAATGATTTCTGCAAGTGCCTTCGTGGACTTCCCTTAGAATATATTTGGTATCTCCTGGTCCCAAACATATTTCTAACGGACCATTGAATATCTTTCTGAACAAGTTCCCATCTCCGGACAAGGTGAATCGCGTTGCTTTTGTGCGCTCGATTCTTTTGAATCCGAGGGAAGCTTCTTGTTCTTCAAATACTCTATGTATTTGTTTCTCCAATCCCAGGTCAAACTTGTGGAGTTTATCTCGGCGTGGCCTTCTTCAACCACTGACCTTATGAGTTGTACGACAACCCCCGAATTGAGTTCGTTGTCTTCGACCGATGACCCTAGAGTTACTTGTAGCTTATCCAGGTATCTTTGCATTCGTTCCTCTCGGTCTTCAAAGGTTCCGTTAACCTGATTCATAACGATGAGGGATTCGTATTTGGCTTTAATCACCTCTGCTCCCAAGCCTTTGGATAGTTCGAGACCTGCAATCATGGCCTCATATTTTGCCTCATTGTTAGTCAATTTTACAGTTCTAATAGATTGTCTAACCATGTTACCTGTTGGTGGTTTTAGCATGATGCCGAGTCCGAACCCCTTTATGTTTGAAGTGTCGTCCGTAAAGAGGGTCCAGATCCCCAAAGATGTAGCCGAGTTGACCAATAGTTCTCTTTCAACCTTGGGTACTAGGGACGGCGTGAAGTCAGCCACGAAGTCTGGCAAGATCTGTGACTTGATGGTTGTTCGGGATCGATACTCAATATCATACCCGCTGATTTCTACGGCCTATTTGGCCAATCATCCCGAAAGCTCGGGCTTATGCAAAATATTTCGAAGAGGATAAGTTGTTACAACACATATGGGATGAAATTGAAAGTATGGTTTTAGTTTCCTATAGGCGCTTATCAAAGCGAGTGTTAATTTTTCTAGATGGGGATACCAGGTTTCAACCTCACCTAAGGTCTGACTAACATAATATATAGGTAATTGTGTACCTTTTTCTTCTCGAACTAGGACTCAATTTACCGCTATCTCCGATACTTCCAGATACAAGTAAAGTTATTCGTATGCCCTCGGCGTGTGAAGCAATGGCGGGCTTGACAAGTACCGTTTAAGCTTGGTAATATGCTAGATTCATGTGGTTTAGCGACTATTTATACCCTAGCTTGACTATGTTTTACTGTTCTAGGATGGTTAAATGACGATAAGTTGGCTCTAATTGTGAATTTCATGTTTTGCAGGAGCAAGTTGCGCTTATGAAGACTTAGGACAGTGTTTGGAGCTAAATTAAAGCAAGGGAAGCCTCTTGGAGTTGAGTATGTGTGAAAGAAGAGATAAAATGCTGAACCAGCTTAGCGCGGCCTTAGTGAGACCGCGCTAGTCCAGAAAATCGAGGCAGAATGTTATGCAATATGCGCGGCCATTAGCGCAGCCGCGCTAGTCCAGTTCAGAGCACATAATTTCAGGGGTAAGCTTGGAAGTTAGGGGTAATTCCACTTAACCTATAAGAGGTCAAGCTCTCTCAAAGAGACATTATCAAGGTTTTTACAATTGAGTTTAAGGCAAGAAGAGGCAAGAGGCAAGGAGAATAATTCGATATTGAATTCTACCTTTCTTCCTTTTGTATTTATCATTTATGATGAATTTGGCTGCTATTATGAACACGATTATAAATAGCTAATTATTTTGTCTAGGGTTTTGATGGAACCTATTGAAGGATGAACTTCGTGTTATGTTAATATAGTTTGCCCAGTTTAATCTCTATTTGTTCAACTACGTTCTTGTTGTAGTTAATTGATAGGATCCTCAATTAGTTGTGCCTATTTAGTATGTATTACTCGGGAGAGAGTGCATATTTAGGCAATTGTTGAACAACACCACTCTCAAAGTATATGAGGAATCAATAACTGAGGGTTTAAAGGTAGGATTAGGGATAACGAAGCCTTGAGTGTGATCTAAAGTGATCTGTAATAAAAGCCACCTAGCGTAACTCGGGAGAGATTTATGGTAGTAAGAGTGCTCATGATCCATAGAGACAATTATGCAAATCTATATGAAACATAACATGAAGGGATTCCATCAATAGGGGAAATCACAACCTTAGATCATTCTCTTATTTGGTACAACTCATTCATAGTTAGCTGTTAGCTTACTTAAATTTACTCAGTTCTAGTAGTAACAATATCACCAATTGTTATTCCAAATATCTGGAAAGTTGATTACGAAGAATTTAGTGAGTCTAACAAAAGTAATTGGTAGGTTAATTCCCTGTGGATTCGACTCTGGGCCAAATATTCAGATTATATTTGCAACAATCGTTGTCCTTTTTATAAGGCATACTTGGGCGTGATCAAGCTCTTCCAAGTCCTATTGACATTTCGACATCCATGTGAAATTATTATTCTTCTTCAGCAACGAAAAGAATCGATGGATCTTATTGGAAGACCTCGAGATGAATCACCCCAGGGGGGCTAAGCGCCCTGTTAACCTTTGCACGACATTTACGTTTTCTACCACCATGATGTCCTCAATAGCTTTGATTTTGTCGGGGTTGATCTCGATTCCTCGATTGGATACCATGAAGCCGAGTAATTTTCCAGAGCCGACCCCAAACACGCATTTTTCTGGGTTAAGCTTCATGTTGTATTTCTTCAGTATACTGAAAGTTCCCTACAAATGCTTCAAATGGTCCTCTGCTCGCAGGGACTTAACTAGCATGTCATCAATATAAACTTCCATAGATTTCCCTATTTATTTTTCAAACATTCGATCTACTAGGCGTTGATAGGTTGCATAAGTTTTTTTAATCTAAATGGCAATATATTATAGCAGTATGTGCCATATTTAGTGATGAAAGAGGTTTTTTCTTGGTCACCCGGGTTCATCCATATTTGGTTGTACCCGGAATAGGCATTGAGAAAACTTAGAGTCTTGTAGCCGGCTGTGGAATCGATCATACGGCCAATGTTAGGCAAAGGGAAAGAATCTTTGGGGCATGATTTATTTAGGTCTTTATATTCTACACATATTCTTAGTTTATTCACTTTCTTAGGAACTACGACTACGTTCACTAGCCATTCCGGGTATTTGACCTCCCGAATGGACCCTATTTTAAGGAGCTTAGTTACCTCGTCCTTGATGAAGGCATGTTTGATCTCGGACTGGGGTCTCCTTTTTTGTTTCACTGGGTGGAATTTTGGGTCCAAGCTTAGTTTGTGAGTGGTGATCTCTGGTGGGATCCCTTTCACATTGAGATATGGCCAAGCAAAACAATCCATATTAGCTATAAGAAAATGAATAAGTTTTCTTGAGCTCGAGAGTTAATCTCGCGCCCAGGTATACTTTGTGATCGGGCAGATGTTCGATCAGCATGACCTGCTCTAATTCTTCGACCGTTGACTTGGTAGCGTCGGAATCAACGGGGGCGATAAAAGATCGAGGAATCCCAAAGTCATCATCTTTTCTAATCCTTTGCTCGTCCGATTGGGTCGAAGTTGGCACTAATAATTGCTATTTGGCTCCATGTTTCACTTCCTAACTTGAGTCCTTTATCGATGAGAGTGTTTATAGCGGAATTACTTTATTGACTGCAAGCATCTCCTTCGTAGCAGGTTTTTCCCCGTAAACCATCTTTATTCCCTCTAGTGTTGGAAATTTTAAGACCTGGTGGAGGGTCGAAGGCACAACCCTCATGTTATGGATCCATGGTCTCTCAAACAGGGCATTGTATCGCATGTCCCCTTCGATTACACAGAACTTGGTTTCTTGGATCGTACCAGCAGCGTTCACCAGCAATGTTATTTCTCCCTTATTTGTTTCGCAAGCCATGTTGAATACATTCAGTACTCGGGCCGCTGGTACGATCTGGTCTTGCAGGCCGAGTTGTTCTACGACCCTCGATCGTATGATATTGGTCGAGATACCTAGATCAATTAGCACACGTTGAAATCTAGCTTTATTCATAAGTACAAATATTACCAGTGCGACATTATGAGATTGCATGATTCCTTTCGGGTCCTCGTCGTTGAAAGATAGAGTCCCCTCTGGTAAATAATCCCGGGTCCATTTTTCTCTCGTGATTGACACCTTGGTGCATTTCATCATCGGACCTTGGGGAATATCGACCCATCCGATGATCATGTGGATGAGATATTGGGGTTCGTCTTATCCGTTTTGTTTGTTGGAATCTCTGTTGCTGAAGTGGTTCTTAGCTCGGTCACTCAATAATTCTCGAAGATGACCGTCATTGAACAAATGGGCTACTTTCTCCCTTAGCTTCGGTCAATCCTCCGTCTTGTGGCCATGTGTGCCATAATATTTGCATATTTGGTTGGGATCCCTTTGTGCTGGATCAGTTTGCAAAGGTCGAGGCCACTTGGTATCTTTAATGCGTCCAATGGCTGATACGATGGTAGTTGCGTCCACATTAAAGTTGTACTCCGATAATCATGGTGCTTCTTTGGGACCGATAGGTCTATCGAAGTCATTTTTACTCATAAGTCCTTGTGAACTTTGTCCACGATCATTTCTCCTCTCATTCGGTGCAGAATTTTGCCCAAATCTGCTACCTCTACGGTCTCCATTATACAGTTGATACCGATCTCTATTCGACCTTGGTTCTCGTTTGATATCCCTCTTGATTCTATCTACGGGCATGGTAGGATAAACAGACCCAGAAAGAGCTCCCAGTTGATCATCCTCGACTGATACCGATTATGCACATCAACCCAAGTGACAACTGGGTATTCGATCAAATTCTGCTTCAACTATTGTGAAGCCACTAAACTTTGATCGTCGAGACCTTGAGAAAGCTTGAACAGCCCAATCGTCGGTGACCGGTGGAAAATCCGTCTGTTCCATTTGGAATCGAGATACAAATTCCCTGAGCATCTCATTGTCCTTCTACCTTACCTTGAAAAGGTACGACTTCCTAGTTGCGACCTTAATGGCCCCGACATGTGCCTTTACAAAAGAATCTGCAAGCATATCAAACGAGTCAATAGAATTAGGTGGTAAGTTATGATACCATATCATAGAACCCTTCGATAGAGTCTCCCCGAATTTATTTAGCAAGACGGATTCAATCTCGTCATATTCCAAGTCATTTCCTTTGATATCACATATGTATGATATGAGGTTTTCATTTTGATCAGTCATCTCGTTATACTTAGGACTCTCGGGCATACGAAACTTCTTGGGGATTGGCTTTGGAGCCACACTTGGGGGGAAATGTTTTTGTACAAGCTTTTCGGAATTTAGTCCTTTCAATATTGATGGTGCCCCGGGGATTTGGTCGACCCTGGAGTTTTAGGTTTCCACCTTCTTATCATTTTCCTCGATCTTATTTCCCCTGTCTCGATTCTCTTTGTTAATTCTTCGAGCATATTTATGATAGAAGGATTGGTCTCTGATTCCTTCTCATTTGATTTCCTCGAAGCCGATTCGACCCTGTGTACGACTTCCTAGGATGGCTCGAGTTCAACCCTGCTCGGTGTGTGGTTCTGATTTTGGAGCTGGGCTATTGCTATATGTTGGGCCTACAACATTTTGAAGATCACTTGCAGGCTGATCCCGCCATCTTTACCGCCATGTGTGTTATGAGTAGCTGATCGGGTACCTTCGTGAACACTGCTTTCGGGATCGACGGCCAAATTTCCATTCATGGCTACATGTGAACTGACGTCGATCGGATCTACAGCCAGAATTCTATCGAGGTCAACAGAGGCTACGACGTTTCCTGGTGCAAGGTTCTCATTTTCCCCGTGGTGGCTGAGATCATTGTCAATGTGTTGAGGTGCACACTGAGAGTTTGACATTTTTTAATTGTGTAATCAAAGATACTTCAAAGAACAAGTGTAAAATTAAGATAGTTTGTACCAGGCAACCACTATTATCCTTAGCCCCACCGTGGGCGCCAAACTGTTTACCCAAAAAATGGATAACAATTGAATTTATATTGCATTTTTTTCAGTTTGTGCCAAGTAAAATCACGTGTCCTTAAAACCACAATATAAATTCAATTGTTATCCTATTTTAGGTTAAACATATTTAAAACAATAATACGATAAAATATAATATGTTACAAGCATCCAAGCAAGATGTAAAGAATGTTTTACAATCTTACTATTGTATTGCTCTAAATTTGGGCAGCTTGATAACTGCAAATAAACACGGTCGAGGATAGAGCCGACCACGGTATAATGGTGAGGATTCGTCTTAAGAAGGATTACTACCGAGGTCGAGCAAAGGGGGGAAGGAAGCAATGGTAGGATAGTTTTCAATAAATATAAGGAAGATTCCATTGGATATTCCTTATGTTATACTTTTTAGGGTTTCTTGGGGATAACCCTCATAAATAGGAAGAGATAAAGAAAAAAAAGGGGATCTTCACTTTTTGATAATAACACTTGTAAAGGGTTGACTACAAAGAATATACAAAAAGGCTTGTCTTGTTCACTGATTCTATTACTCAACACACGTTGTTCATTCTTTGTTTGCTAGATCCAAGAATTCCTTATCCATCTTCATTTATCATTATCCCATGTTGCTGTCAGGAGGAAGAATCATCCAAGCTATCTAACATTTGGGTGGATAAATTCCCCTTTATTACATTTATTTCCATTACTAGATTTATTGCATGTTCTTATTATAATATTCATTGACAATCATTGAACACGTACCTGACCTTTATTACTCTTAAACACAATCTCATCCCACGGATCTCTCTATGTTTTTTATCTGGAATTTATTATATCTAACTAGGACTCACCCTCTATTTCCTCATTAATTAATTTAACAAAAAGCTTAACACATTTTGGTCAAACAAATTGGCAACGTCTTTGGGGAGGTTCTAGTTAAAATTTTAGTTCTTTCTAGATAAAAAAACAACAACATCATCCATCTTTTTCTCGTTTCCACGAACTAACAATGGCAGGAAAAGGAGATGAAAGACTGAAAGCAGTAGTAGACGTCATTGATAACTAGGGAATATGATGTATTTTTACACTCCTTCATGCTCAAGTTTTGATTAGAAATGTGTACAAAATAGTCCCAAAGGCTCACTAGTTGTGCTTGATTGCAGGTTTGATCAACAAGGGGACAAAGTGTCAAAAACCAGCTCAAAAAGAAGTGAAACTTGCACAAGTACCAAGACAAGACAAAGCTCAATCAACCAGGGTCAGTGCGGCCGCACACCATTCTGTGTGATCCGCACAAGTGATGTCCAGAGAGGTTGTTATTCAGGCCAAAAGGCAATGCGGCCGCAAGGGGTTTTGTGTGGTCCACATTAGGATCATTACGGCCGTACTCAATTTAGTACGGTCCGCGGAGCCAAGGTTCAGAGAGTGGTGTTTTTGAGGTTGAAGCTCAATCAGGTCCGCGGTCTTTTTTGTGCTCGATTTCGTGCGGTCTGAATTGCCAAGTTCAGAGAGTTGATTATTCAAGTTCAGAGCCTTAGTGTGGCTGCACTTGTTTTTTGCGGTCCGCAATAGCCACACAGGGGTATTTTTGTCCAGAATTTTCAGCCTAGTATAAATATATTCTTTTCCTATTTTTAGGTCATCAGATAGTTTTGTACGTAGAGCTTCCCTCGTAACTTCATTTATTTTGCTATTTTGAGCCATTTTAGCTTAATTTTACCATTGAATCTTCAAGTTCTATTTAGTAATTAATTATTATGAGTTAATCTTCATCTATTTCTTTGTTTTTCTTTTTAATCATGAGTAGGTAGACCAATCAGCTAGGGTTGTGGCTCAACCCTAATGTGGGTAATTGATGGATCTTATGTTTTAAGGTTTGATTGTCTATGGGTGTTTGATATTTGGGCTAATTTATTATTGTATTGTTGAATTAGTTGTTGCAATCACTAGTTTATGCTTTGTTGATTTTGGCTCTTCTTGAGAAAGAGAGCTTAAGTCTTTAAAAATAGTCCAACAAGGAATTGGGGCGTACTCAAGAGAATTGATAGCCCCAATTAAAGGGTTAAACCGAGAGATCATAATACCCGACTTGAACCTTAATTGCTTGTACAGATGTTCATACCCAATTGATCTTGAGAAAGTCAATTAGGACAAAATCACTCAAATTATCGATAGGTATAGAGTGGGTAGAATCATGCAATGATTATATCGTTATCCCCAAGTATGACAAACTAACCTTAGACATAAGAACCCGTTAATTATCCACCTAGGTGAAGGTCACCACCCTAGTGCCTTTTATCTCATTAGAACATCTTCAATAGCATCATCTTAGCATAACATATCTCAATTTAGCATATTGGTAGTATAAATTTAGAAGTTAATCAAAAAATCCAAAACTATTTAGAAGTGCAACTAAGATCAATTACACAACTCTAACTAGATAGAAACTCAATTCCAACTTCTAGCTCCCTATGGAAATCGATCCCGACCTTATCGGGTAAAAGCTGCTTCGACCTTTCTTGCTACTCTCTAGTAGTACAGGGTTGGCTTCGATCAATTTTGGCACCATTACCGGGGAGCTAATGGTCTTGATTATCTATCTTAGTAGTTTTGTGAATTGTTCTTTTTTCCTTCTTTGTTACTAATTTGTATGTCACAAGTTCAGGTGCAAAATGGCAGCAAACAACAATGACCCGCTTGGCAATGTGGTTGTGGGGGAAGAGGTAGATGAAATTGGAGATGATGAGGTGCCTCTTGTACCTCAAGGACAACGTAGAGGCCTCCAGGCCAATGCAAATGAAAACATTCCAAACCCTCATCCGCCACCTCCAAGAGTGGCCCATAAAGTTCTTCCCAACCAAGGCTATGCGAGTGCAGTTGTTCCGCCCCGGATATGGGTGGACAATTTTCAAATAACCAACGTGATACTAACATTGATGGAGCAGCGTGGGTACTTCACGGGTGCTCCCACTCAGAATGCTTACAAACATCTCAAGGTGTTCGTGGATACCTGTTGGGGGAGCAAGCAAACCAATGTGTCTGAGGATGCACTTCGATTGAGGCTCTTCCCATTCTCACTTAGAGGAAAGGCATTGGATTAGCTTGAGCGACTTCCCAACCATTCAATCACCACTTGGGATGAGTTGGCGGATAAGTTCATTCCCAAATTTTTCTCACCGGGGCACATAGCAACATTACGGGACGAGATCTTAGCCTTCAAGCAGGATCCCACCGAACCATTGTACGAGATTTGGAAGAGATATAGAACTATGGTGAAGGAATTACCCAACAATGATATGACATAGGCTATGATACAACAGACCTTCTATCAGGGCATCAATATAACGAATCAATTGGCTGGGGGTAATTTCATGAAGTTGCCTTATGATGAAGCTTGTGCTATTCTTGACGAGATGGCTGACACACCCTCCACTTGGCAAAGTAGGGCCAATGTGCCATAGGGTGACCCCACGGTCACTCATTTTCACAAAGAACTACATGACTATGGACAGGCTATAGCATAACTTACAACAACAATGAACCAATTAGCAAAGGCACAATTATAACAAGTTCAAAATCCTCGCCAAGTAAATGCCATGGAGAGTGTCAACATGCTTGTGAACAATAGAATACAAAGAGGTCAATAGAACCAAGGGAATTCGGATCAATTTGACAATAATTGTGGTGTATTCCAAGATGATTGTTATGATGGGCAGAATGAAGAGGTGCAATATGTGAATAATTATCAACGTCAAAGAGGCAATTCTTATAACCAACAACAACAATGGAGATCCCAGGGCAATTGGGGTAACCAACAGCAAGGCAACAATAATTGGAACAATCAACAACAAGGGAACAACAATTGGGAAAATCAAAACAACAATCGGAACAATCAGGAAAACTGGGGCAACAACAATAATTGGGGTGGAAACAACAACCATGGTGGATGGAACAATAACCAAGAAAAATCAGGGGCAAGGCTTTCAAAGGCCCCTAATATACCAACAACCGAGCAATCCACTGCCTTTTCCATACTAGGGTCCTAGTTCTTCCAATAATATAATGGGTAGAATTGAAATGATGTTTGAACAGATGATGAAAAAGAATGTTGACTCCGATGCGCAATTGGCTTCTCACAACACTTCAATTAGGAATTTGGAGGTCCAGCTAGGCCAAATCTTACAGTCCTTAAATACTCTCCCTAAGGGCGCTCTACCGAGTGATACAGTGGTTAACCCAAAGGGTGGAAATAATCATGTTATGGCGGTAACTACAAGCAGTGGACGAGGTGGTGATGTGAATGCCTCCAAATAAAAGCAAGTTTTGGTTGATGAAGTTGAGTTGCAAGAATATGAAGTTCCTTTGGTGGTTGAGAATGTGGTTGATGAAATTGTGAATGAAGAAGTGAGGATTGATATCAAGATGCCGATGTGGAAACATAAAATGATGTGAACTCGTCTAGGGAACACGTAATTAACATACCGGATCTGGTTGTGCCAAAAGCCAAGACACCCTTGCCTAGTCTACCTCCCCCTTATCCTCAGAGGCTAGCCTAACAGAAAAATGAGAATCAGTTCAAAAAGTTCATTGACATGATGAAGAGATTATCCATTAATGTGCCTTTGGTAGAGTCTTTAGATCAAATGCCTGGCTATGCTAAATTCATGAAAGATTTGGTGACAAAGAAAAGATTCATGGACTGTGAAACTATCAAGATGACCCACCAAGTTAGTGTTATAGTACATTCCATGGCTCCGAAGTTGGAGGATCCTAGTGCTTTCACTATCCCTTGCACTATTGGGAGTGCAGACTTTGCTAAAGCTTTATGTGATCTAAGGGCTAGTATCAATTTGATGCCCTACTCAGTTTTCAAGACTTTGAGTATTGGGCCACCGAGACCGACTTCCATCAGATTGCAAATGGAGTATAGATCAATGAAGAGAATAATGGGTATTGTTGACGATGTGCTTGTCCGGGTGGACAAATTTATCTTGCCAGCTGATTTTATGATCTTGGACTATGAGGTAGATTATGAGGTTTCGATCATATTGAGGAGACCTTTCCTTGCTACGGGGAAGGCTCTAGTAGATATGGAAGTAGGGGAACTCACTTTTAGGTTGGGTGATGAAAATGTTGTCTTTCATGGTGGGTGATGAAAATGTAGTCTTTCATGTGTATAAGTCAATAAATCAGTCCAATTGTACCGAAGTGTGCTCATTTGTGGATCTTGTCACGGCTGTGATAATTGATGATACTAGTGCTATGATCAATGTGGAGCACCCCTTAGAGGTTGTATTATTGAATCTTGATGCCAATGATGTTGATGGACGAGTGGAGTGCGTGAATGCTTTACATGGAATTGGCTCTTATTCTTATGAGCCTAGGAAACTCTCTTTGGATCTTAAAAATAGAAAGACCCATCAAACAAAGCCTTCAATTGAGGAACCTCTGGTGTTGGAGTTGAAGCCATTGCCTCCACACCTCAGGTATGAATTCCTTGGCCCTAGTTCAACTTTACCTGTTATTCTTTCCTCTTGTCTTAATAAAATGCAGGTAGATACCATATTGATGGTGCTCAAAAAGCGAAAGAAGGCAATTGGATGGACTTTAACTGATATTCGGGGAATAATCCCCACATTCTGTATGCACAAGATTATTCTTGAAGATGATGCAAAACACTCCTTGGAACATCAAAGGAGGTTGAACGAGGCAATGCAAGAAGTTGTGAAAAAGGAGGTGATCAAGTGGTTAGACACCGGGGTTGTATACCCTATCTTTGACAGCTCGTGGACTTCGTCGGTGCAGTGTGTACCGAAGAAGGGTGGTATGACCGTGGTGACCAATGCTAATAATGAACTTATTCCAACCCGGACAGTAACCATATGGAGGGTGTGCATGGACTACTACAAGCTGAACAAGGTGACCCGCAAGGATCACTTCCCATTGCCTTTCCTTGACCAGATGCTTGATCGTCTTTCTGGGCATGCCTTCTATTATTTCTTGGATGGATATTCTGGGTACAACCAAATTTTTATTGCTCCGGAGGATCAGGAGAAGACAACCTTTACTTGTCCATATGGTACCTTTGTCTTTTCTCGGATGCCCTTTAGGTTGTGCAATGCACCGGCAACATTCCAACGGTGTATGATGGACATTTTCACCGATATGGTGGAAGATGTTTTGGAGGTGTTCATGGATGACTTTAGTGTTGTGGATGATTCATTTGATGAATATCTGAAAAATATGGATAGAGTGTTGGCCCGGTGTAAAGACACCAATCTTGTGCTAAATTGGAAAAAATGCCACTTCATGGTTGAGGAGGTTATAGTGTTGGGTCATAAAATTTCAAAGAATGGTATTGAGGTTGACAAAGCCAAAATTGAGGGGATTTCAAGACTTCCTCCCCCCCACTTCTGTCAAGGGGGTTAGAAGTTTTCTTGGGCATGCGAGGTTCTACCAGAGATTTATCAAGGACTTTTCGAAGGTAGTGAATCCTTTGTGCAAGCTGTTAGAAAAGGATGCCAATTTCGTGTTTCATGAGGGATGTATGCAAGCCTTTGAACTTCTCAAGCATAAGTTGACCACCACCCCGATCATTACCGCACCTAATTGGAGCTTGCTCTCTTCTAACCAAAGGAAGAAGCTTTAACGGGATAGTCTAGATTTCTATTGGGATGAGCCGTACTTATTCAAGATTTTCACCGATGGAGTGATCCAGAAGTGTGTCCCTAAGGAGGAGCAGTCGAGTATCTTAGAGGCTTGTCATTCCTATGCCTATGGTGGCAGTCATGGAGGGGTGAGGACAACTTTGAAAGTTCTGAGGTATGGGTTTTATTGGCCAACTTTGTATAAAGATGCAAGTGATATTGTGAAAAGGTGTGACTAATGTCAAAGAGCGGGCGGTATTTCGAAGAATGATGAGATGCCTCTCAACACCATTCTAGAAGTGGATATTTTTTATGTGTGGGGTATTGATTTCATAGGCCCATTTGTAAGCTCGTGCGGGAACACCTACATTCTAGTGGCGGTTGACTATGTCTCAAAATGGGTCGAGGTCGTGGCTTTGCCCAACAATGAAGCTAGGAGTGCGGTTGCATTTCTAAAGCAGAGCATTTTTACAAGGTCTGGCACTCCTCGTGCAATTATAAGTGATGGAGGATCGCATTTTTACAATAGAGTTTTTAACACCTTGCTTGCTAAGTATGGTGTGAACCACAAAGTGTCTACTCCTTATCATCCTCAGGCGAGTGGACAAGTTGAAGTCTCTAATAAGTAAATCAAGAGCATTTTGTCTAAAACGGTCAATGCAAATAGGACCGATTGGTCTAAGAAGTTGGATGATGCTCTATGGGCTTACTGAACTGCTTACAACACTCCGATTGGTATGTCTCTGTACCGGTTGGTGTTTGGGAAAGCTTGCCATTTACCAGTTGAGTTAGAGCACAAGGCCATGTGGGCTTTGAAGAAATTGAACCTTGAATGGGATATGGCAGCAAATCTCCATGTTGGGAACCTCAATGAACTTGATAAATTCGGATTCCATGCCTACTCTAGTTCTTCCTTGTACAAGGACAAGATTAAGTACTTTCATGATAAATATGCTCGTGGCAAGAAATTTAAAGTGGGTGATTTGGTTCTCTTGTTTAACTCTCGATTACGGTTGTTTTCCGAAAAGCTTAAGTCAAAATGGAGTGGACATTTTGAGGTGGTATTTGTGATTCAGTTTGGTGCCCTTGATTTGAAGAACAAAAATGGGGAGATTTTCAGAGTTAATGGGCACAGGGTCAAGCTCTACTTGGGAAAATTTGATGATAGCCATGTGGTGGCACTTCTTCATTTCAAATGATTTGATGGTAACATGCGTCGTGCCGTGACGTTAAATTAGGCGCTTCTTGGGAGGCAACCCATGTGTTTTTTTTTTCATTTTTTCTTTGATTTTCATTCTAGTATAGGATTTTTTTTGGACTAACTAATTGTGAGATGCTACATGATTGTGTTAATGCAGTGCAGGGTAAACTGGAAAAATGGACAAGTCTCTGAAGTTTCAATGCAGACCGTACTACATTTTGTGCGGCTGCAAAAAACGTAGTGCGGGGGGCACAAAAACCTGAGGATGGATGAAAATAACAACTCTCTGAAGATTTCCACTGCGGTCACATTCAATTTTGTGCGTTCCACAGTGTACCATTGCGGCCGCATTCAATTTTGTGCGGACCGCAATGGTTGCCTTCTCAAACTTTTATAAGTCGATTTGTGTGGACTGCATTGCCATTTTGTGCGGTCCGCATTGGGTAGGTAGGCTAGGCCCCATGACTTTTTCTATAAATAGTACCTGAGACCCACCGTTTGAACTTTTCGATCCTCTTGCTCTCAAAGCCCTACAAATCACTGTTCATCTTCCTTCTTGCTCGTAATTAATTGCTAAGATTTGTCTATCTTTAGTACTTCTCACATCTGGTAACTTTAACTTCTTCTTAATTGTTTAAGTTTGTTATTTTCTTCTAATTTTTGTTTTTCTTGTGTCTTCTTTTTGCCTTTCCTGTATTTCTTTCGATTTGGTAACTTAGGTTAGTTAATTTCTTGTTTAAATTAGGATTAGGTAGTTAAAACACTGGGAAAATACTTAGGGAGTCTTTAATTAGTGAAAAATTAGACTAAAAGCGATTAAACAAAGAACCCTAAGTCAGTGCTGCTATGGGTAATCATTGTGGACCGCGATGGAAATTATACGGTCCGTAGTGCCCTTGTGTGGTCCGCGATGCCCTCGTGAGGTCCGCAATGGTATTTTGTGCGGGCCGCATTAGCAGGGTCACAAAATCGAGGACTGCATAGCCCCACAACAAGAAGTAGTGAACATGCTCCACCAATGGCACCTAAAGGAGCTGATGAGCGACCGAGGAAGAGCCAATTTTGGTCGTGAACGAGAACAACACCATGGCCCTCTAAAGCCACCCTCCCCCGCCCGCACCATTCAAATGATTATTGGTGGAGGCGACGAAGAAGCAATCAACCACGTAAAGTTTACCACTGCTCATAAACTGAAGCAATCAATCACCCACGAACGGTATGATGACCTAGGAGAAAGTATCATCTTCGATAAGTTAGATACCAATGGTTTGACTTTTCCTCACTTCGATGCTCTTGTCATTACTTTACGTATTTCAAATACTGATGTAAAAGAATAACGGTAGATGATGGAAGCGGCGCGTGTATTATTCACCCTCGAGTTCTCGCACAAATGCAACTCGAGGATAAGATAGTACCACGCTGCATAACTCTAATAGGTTTTAACAATGCAGTCGGGCGAACCTCAGGAGAAATAACGCTGCCTATTCTGGCCGGGGGTGTCACCTTAGAAACAACGTTCTATGTCATGAACCAGGACACAACTTACAATGCCATCATAGTATGACCGTGGATACACGCCACGAGAGCCATCTCGTCCAGCCTGTATCCAATAATCAAGTTCCCTACTCAATGGGGGATATTCAGTATCCGAGGCGAACAACGCACAACCCAAGAATGATATTGCATCGCCCAAGATTGTACATACCCTCAAAAGCTAAAGGAAGCATAAGTATAGCAATTACCAAAGTCGGGGTCCGAACTTAACGAACAAAAAGAAGTTATCAAGAACCCTAACATCGTGGAAACCGCAGGATCAACGGTAGAAGACCTCGACCCCGTCCAACTAGATAGCAGCGACAATAACAAAAGGCTTACATAGGCTATAAACTCCCCGAGCTAGGTAAATTTCATAAGTTTTTAATTAACAACGCTGATCTGTTTGCTTTTTCCTACGCAGATATGCCAGGTATCCCGAAAGATGTTGCCATACACAAGTTGAACGTCGATCCCCTCTACCATCCAATACGACAAGTAAGAAGAAAATTCAATGCTGCAATCAACAAAGCCGTCGGGGACGAGGTGATAAACTACTCACTAACGGCTCCATCCAAGAATCGAAATATCCCCAATGGGTCACCAACGTAGTCACGGTGAAAAAGAAAAATAGAAAGTGGTGGATGTGCATGGATTTCACAGACCTAAATAAATCCTGCCCGAAAGACTCATTTCCGTTGCCTCATATCGATCAACCATCGACGCAACCGTAGGGCATGAGTTGTTGAGCTTTTTGGACACCTACTCAGGTTAAAACCAAATCCTCATAGAGGAGGAAGACCAGGAAAAGACTACTTTCATCACCCATCAGGGAACATACTATTATAGAGTCATGCCATTTGGGTTGAAGAACGCAGGGGCGACTTATCAAAGGCCGGTCACTAAGATGTTCAAGGACCAACTCGGCAAAACAATGGAAGTGTACATAGACGACATATTGGTCAAATCAAAAAGGAAGAAAGACCACATCGACCACCTGAAGGAATCTTTCGGTATACTAAGGCAATACGGTATGAAGCTAAACCACGAAAAGTGTGCCTTCAATGTAACTTCCGGTACAAAGCCATCGATGGAATACCTAAAGTATTAAACAGCAAGAAACAGGTACAAAAACTGAAAAGTCATATAACTTTCTTGTCGAGCTTCATCTCACGATCCTCTAACATATGCCATAAATTCTTCAACGTGCTCAAAAAGGACAATGGGCTCCAGTGGAATTCAGAATGCATCGAGGCCTTAAGACAACTAAAGTCATACTTGTCCTCACCCCCGCTACTTGCCAAAGCAGAACCCAGCGAACGCCTCTTAGTATACTTGGCCATATTAGAGGTCGCGGTAAGCGAATTATTGGTCCGTAAAAATAAAGGTACGCAATCTCCAATCTATTACATTAGCAAAACCATGGTCGACGCTGAAACGAGGTATCCCCACCTCAAAAAATTGGCCTTGGCATTGGTTATAGCTTTATGAAAGCTTAGACCCTATTTTCAATGTCACCCCATATCGGTGGTGATGACCTTCCCCCTACGGAGCATCCTACATAAACCAGAACTATCGGGGAAATTGGCCAAGTGGGCCATAGAAGTGAGTGAGCACGATATAACATATCAGCCGCGAACAGTGATAAAATCGCAGGTACTCACCGACTTCGTCGCCGATTTCAGTGCCAAAATAATGCCCGAGGTCGAGAAGGAAACCTCTCGTACCTCTCCCAGGTTACCCGACCTATGGGTCCTATACATCGATGGCACATCCAATGCGTCAAGATTTGGACTGGGATTCGTACTCGAGGTCCCAATAGGCGAAGTTATCTATCAATCCATACGGTGCCCCGATATGACTAACAATGAGGCCAAGTGTGAGGCCGTAATTGCAGGACTAAAGCTAGCTCTCAAATACGGAGCACAAAGATTCGTCCTCAGATGCGACTCACAACTCGTTGTCAACCAAGTCATATGGACTTTCCAAATCAAAGAGCAGAGGCTACAAAAATACCAGGCAGAAATTCATAAACTGCCACCCGAATTCGATGAAAGTCGACTCGACCAAATACCTCGAGCACAAAATATTGAGGTAGATGGCCTCGCCAAGTTAGCAGCGGCCACCAAAAACATTATAAGAGAAAACGTGGTCACCCTCCTCCACTCATCAATAGACCAACTTGAGGTACACTTTGTAAATTTGACTTGCGGCTGGCGCAATCGTATTATGACATATTTGCAGGAGGGAGTACTCCCATCAGATAAAAAGGAAGCCAAAAAGCTTCAAATGCATGCAGCCAGGTATAACATCATAAACTACGACTATACAAAAGAACATTTGGAGGCCCTTTGCCGAAATGCCTAGGGCCGAACCAAACAAGACGCGCCCACAAGGAAGTACACGAAGGTCACTGCATTGCCCATACCGACAACCGAGCCCTCGTCAGATGCCTTATTCTAGAAGGTTATTATTGGCCCACAATGAAGAAGAAAGTCGCCAACTACGTCAAGAAGTGCGAGAAGTGCCAGAAATATGCTCCTATAATACACCAAGTAGGATAGCACCTCCACACGGTTACATAGTCATGACCGTTCATCAAATGGGGAATGGACATTATCAGACCCCTTTCAGCAGGGCGATGTAATATATAATTTCTTTTGGTTTTAACTGACTATTTTTCCAAGGGGGTAGAAGCAGGTGCGTTCGCCCAAATATGCGAATAGGAAGTTATCACATCCATATGGAGAAACATCATATACCGCTTTGGCATCCCCCAAAGAAATCAGTTACGACAACAAACCCCAATTCACTAGAAAAAAGACCGTTGAATTCTATGAGAAATGGCACATCAAGCGAATACTCTCCACGCCATATCACCTTGCCGGTAATGGCCAGGCTGAATCCTCCAACAAAACAATACTAAATATATTGAAGAAAAAGCTTGAGGACGCCAAGGGACTATGGCCGAAATTGCTACTAGAAGCACTGTGGGCATACCGTACCATGCCAAAAACAAGCACAAGAGAAATGCCATATTCACTAGTCTATGGGACTGACGCTATGATACTAGTCGAGGACGGGAAACTTAGTTTGAGATACTCCAATAAAAGCGGACCAAGAAACGAAGTGAACAGGAAACAAGACCTCGACGAAGCAGAGTAGCGAAGAGACATGGCTTACATAAGAATGATAGCCCAAAAATAGCAAGCAGAACGGTATTACAACAAAAAGGCCAAAGTACGACCACTCAAAGTCGGAGACTATGTACTTAAGGTCAAAACACAGGTGGGCAAAGATTCAAAAGAAGGTAAACTAGTAACCAACTGGGACGGGCCATACAAAATCACGGTAGCAGCAAATAAAGGATCACTCCAACTAGAAACAATGGAAGGAAAGCTACTACAAAACAATTGGAACGTCGCCCACCTCAAATACTTCAACTTCTAAAAACGGACGCCCTCCAAGTCGTACTCTTTTTCCATCACTTGGGTTTTGTTCCAATTGGGTTTTCTCGGGGAGGTTTTTAATGAGGCGACGAAGGGGACGTCTCGAAGTTCAAGTATAGTTCATCACCTCTCCTACTGACTACTTCTCTAGGCCGGGCGATGAAGGGACTAGGTACACTGGAACTTCTCCAATATATGTATAGAACAAACAAAAACATGTAATATTCTCCAATGAATGAAATAAAGCAGCATCTTTGCACAACTTCACTAAGTCATTTTACGTTTTACATTCGACCTCGCTCGAATTACTTCATATTCGACCTCGCTCGAATTACTTCACATCCGACCTCGCTCGAATTACTTCACATCCGACCTCGCTCGAATTACTTCACATTCGACCTCGCTTGAATTACTACATATTCGAACTCGTTCGAATTATGTTTGACTCAATATCAACCATATACAAATAACCAAAAAACCAGGGGCTTCCCCACATAGCAAAAAAAAAGATAAGAGGAAAAGAGATCGAGAATCTAGAAATACATAGCAAAAAGGGAATTGTTCCATTTCAATTGTCGGATTACAATACCTTTTACAAAGAGCCCGAGGATGCCCTCACAAAAATAGCAAAGCAAAAAAAAACTAAGTACAACAACTTCACGCCACATCATCCCTATCGGCGTACTCATCATCATACCAAGGATCAGAGGCAAGCCTATCCGCAGCGTCGTCACCCTCATCCCCGCCAGGCGTACCAGGGTCATAACCACAAACTTCATGGACTGCACGTGATTTGACATGGACGCCCTCAAGCTCTGCTTTGGAAACTTTCCCGGAATCCTTGAAATATTTGTACACATCAAGTTGAGCCTCGGCACAGACCCACATCTCATACAACTCCCGCAGCACACCGGGATCGGTAGAAGTATGAGATGTAGACGGTTGTGACTATCGTCGCTTTTCCTCGACCCTCAAGATAACGACTTGGTCGTTTAACCTGGACAACTCCGCCTCTAAACCCAAGATCCGTTCTTCCAAACTCGCCACCTTAAGAGCCAATTTCTCCACCTCATTAGCCTGCTCGGACCTAAAAACACTGAGGGCGTCATGTAGGGCCGCCTCTTTAGCCATAGCGACCATTCTGCCTTCCTCGGCCCGACTCAATTCTTCGATCTTGGCACTCAGCTCACCCCTTAGATCGATAGCCCTTGCCTCCCTCTACTCGAGTTCAGCCGTTAAGGACGCCACCTGCCTCTGATGGCCAGCGTTCTCAGCCATCACCCCCTTACTCGCATCGAGCTCACCCTCTTTGGCCTTTAGCACTGCCTCAAGCTCGCTGCACTTACTGGTGGCCCTCATAAGGTCATCATCACTCTCCCTTAGCTCTTCATCTTTCTTTGTCATCTCATCGTCTTTCTATTTTAGCCTATCATAAAGCGACTAAAACTCGTCATCCTGGCTAAGGAAGTCGGCCAATGTTTGGTGCATAGTACGGTACTCCTTGTACTTGGAGGTCATCTTCTTAAAAATGGTCATCCTCCACTCCTCCCGATGGTCGTGCTCGATCCCCATGATAAGAGTTTGATGCAAAATAACAAAGAGAAGTCAGTGTAAGTGTGAGCACGTGATTTTTGCCTCACATGAATTACTCCCATAAAATCAAAACAAAAATATTTGTTTTATTGTGTGAAATTTTGTGAATTTTTCGTGATATTTTTAGTAATTGTTTGCATTTGTGTGTGCATGTTTGTTGGTTAAACTAATTAAAAAATACAAAATATGTTGCAGTTGTATCTACAATTTAAATAGACATTTTGGGGGGATTAATCAATAATTAATTGTTTTACAAAAAGAATAAAAATCATGAAAAATATGTATTTTGCATTTTTCAGTGTTTAATGTTAAATCGTGTGATTATTTTTATTTTTAGTATTCAATTACTTGTGATAATATTATTTAAAGTGGATTAGTATTTTTAAATCAATTTTGGTTTTATAATTTGAGTTAGGATTTTTGATTTTAATGTTGAAATTAATTTAGGAAGAAAATAAAAGAAAATTAATAAAAAAGAGAAAGGAATGGAAATTGGGCCAAATTCACCTGGCCTAATTGATTTTTGGCAAAACCCATCAGTTACCCAACCCAAATACTCGTCCAGGCCAGGCCCAAAAACAACCCCAAACCTCATCCATCACCGGCCTAACCAAATGACATCGTTTTGCTCGCACTCAATCTGGATCGTCGATCTCATTAGATCGAACGGTTCAGTCCAACTCCAGCATCGATGAAACGATGCCGTTTTAGGCTTCTTGATCTGAACCATTCATTTCATTTGATCGAACGGTCCAGTATGATCCCCATGCCCCGACCCGTTCCCATCCAAAGACCGAACCGATCTTGATGATAACGAAACAATGTCGTTTCCGTTAATGAAATGATCCAAACCGTTGATCTCATCAGATCAAACGACTTAGATCCATTCCACCGTTTTGTATATATATATATCAAAATAGACCCCCCCCCCGTCTCCTTCGTCTCCAACCTTCAGAGAACCAAAACGTCCCCAAACCCTAGCCAGCTGCCACCCCTCTCCACCGCCCTGAACCCGGCGGCCTATTCTCCGTTCACCACCAAATTAACACCCTAACCTCGCCTCAACCTCCCAATTCCGAATATCCAAACCATTTCCCTTTAATCTTGGCCAGGTTTCTCGAATCTTAAATCTAAGAAGGCTGGTTGAACCCTAGTTTACCCGATTGACCCCAAATTGACACCATACAACAACCGGATTACCCTCACCCCAAATCCTTCACCAGCTTCCCCCGAATCCTCCTCAAAATGCCCGAATATCGAATCTGAACCCTGAATTAACAAGCCTTAGAACACAAAAAGAAAAGGCCTGTAAGGATTTTTTGGCCGGACTGGACTTTAGTCTTGGATTTTCACATGAAAACCCAAGTTTAAGGTCTAGTCCGATCGAAAAATCGAAAGACCTTTCAAATTTGATTCGAGTCCGGTCTGAATCTCTAAGGTATTTCTTTCTCTTAAACTTTTGTTGTTAATTTTCTTTATTATCCTTCATTTTTGTCATTTATTTCTTCCTTCTCTTTCGGACTTTTATTTGGTCAAGTTTTCATCAGTTTCTCCTTAAGCGTATGTTAGAAACCTTTAAATTGATAAATAGGTTTGTTCATTATATTTAGGCTGAATTTCATAGCCAGTTAGACTTTTGTTAAAACTACTCGAAATTGCTATTATTTTTAGTTGTCATTTGAACTGGTTGATTTTGGTTTCGAATGTGTTTGGGTTTAGTAGGTTTAAATGGGTTAACTAGGCGGGTCATTGATCCATGACCCATTTTGAGGTTCAAACATGGGCTAGTCCAATTGGCTGGAAGCCGAGTGGGATTTGCCTTGGGTCAAATTTGACCTAGGCTGTTCTGGCAAACTAAATAGCAGGGGGTTTAATGACTAATGAATAAAGGTTAAGGGGAATTAATTCAAAATACAGACACGCCCATACCTTTGATTAGAATACAGGCGTGCCCACACCAATGGATTAAAATAATGGGAAAGGGGATCAATAGTGGAGGTAACACTATGATTAGTGTCTTTAGAGTGGGAAAATCAGAGAATAGCATGGGGGAAAATATATTCTTAAATTGTCTAGTGCTCTTAAGAATTGGAAAGGGGTTGAGTTTGAGTATAAATACAGAAGTATATAGGGAGGTAGGGGGACAGACATTCTGCCTTATACAGATACACACTGAAACATAGAGAGTGAGTCTGAAAATTTGAGGAGGAAAAAAATACTTAGATTGAGAGCATTCTGGAGAGTACTGAGTGAAAGTTACACACATATACACTGATATACGCATCAGTATCAAAGGGTGATAAGTATAGAAGTGAAGCTTTAGAAGTCCAGAGTGTCGAAATACAAAAGGAGAAAGAAAACTACCACTGTTTGATCAATTCTCCTTGTTTTTTTTTGAGTTATTCAAAGTCTGAGAATAGTAGTTCTCCCTTGTGGAAGTTGAAGTTGCTTTCAATTTGGTTCTAAAACTTAATTCCAAGTATGTGGGGTTGGTTGTGTGTCAATCCTGGGTTTCAGTGATACCCCGTTGTTTGTTACTACTATTACCGTTGTTGCTGGTGTTGCTATTTGGATACTGCCATCCTTACTTCTTTTATTTTCGAATTCCAGGTATTTCCTTAGCCTCAAAATGATATGCGAAGATTGAACCAGAATATGTGATCAAGTTTGAGGAAAATAAAGGGTTGCAACCCATTTTCTCTTATTTATCTTTCTCATGTAGTTTTACTGTAATTTGTTGTTCCTTAGAGTATTTGCATAACTGTAATTTACTCACAAGCATGTTAATACAAGTATTGTGTGTAGTCTTCTTTTAGAGCGCGAAAAGAGAAACGATCTGAACCTTCTAATAATTGTAATAATTGGATTGTGGACTTATGCATATCCATTGAGTAGTAGCAGTCTTAGTATATTTTAGTTTTGTATTTTAAGGCTTGTTTCCATGCTAGTTTAACTGTTAAAATTGAAACATAGTTTGAATTTGAAACTGAATCTGGAATCAGTATATGGGCTCATACAAATGGCAATTTTGGTGCTGATAAACATTTTGAACGGTTCCATAACTTCAATATTCAATTTCAGCATGTTTAGCTCTAGAATCATGGGATTGGAATTTTGAAACCTACATCAAATAATCTAGGCATCTTTCTTTGGTTCGAATGTGTTAATCACCTTAATTTGCCCGTTAACTATATATTGAAAGTAAAGTCTGAAGGAGCTAGTTTATGACCTGAAATAGTGTGGCGCCTCACTTTTATGTTGTATTTCCCTTTTAGTTCGGGATTCACAAACGATTTGAGCCTGAAGTCTTAGAGGTGTTGTCAAATTGAAGCTTACCTTACTGGTCCTGATTTTGTGCTAGCACTATCAACTGAAACGTATATTCAGGGGCCCGAAATGGTAGCCCATCTTGCATTTATTTGTTCCTAAAAGTGTGGGTTGATTATAAAGCCTAAATGCAAAACTGCTTAAAACAAGTCATCCCGTTAGGCCCAATCGCGTCTTAAATCTACCTTAGATTAGAAACAATAATGGTCCAAATACTACTAATGCTCAGTTAATTATAAATTCTTAAATAGTTTCAGGTCCATCTGGGACAGCAATAGTCTCTGGCCCTCCAAGTTTAGTCTAATTCCCTTTAAAAAATAAAGTTGAGGTGCGGCGCGCTGAATAAAATCACAATTGCATGGACCTCGTTTATTAAATATTGTATTAAATCTTTAGAAGTCGAGGTGTTTTATATAATGTCCAACGTTCTTTAAAGATTAAAGGTGGTAAAAAGTTTAAAATTTGCACATAGGTTCATAATTGTTTTAAAATCAGATAATTAAGTCAAATATAACAGTTGAGCGACCGTGCTAGAACCACGAAACTCGGGAATGCCTAATACCTTCTCCCGAGTTAACAGAATTCCTTACCCGAATTTCTGGTTCGCAGACTGTTAAACAGAGTCATTCTTCTCCTCGACTCGGGATTTGAACCGATGACTTGGGACACCATAAATCTCCCAAGTAGCGACTCTGAATATTTAATAATAATCCCGTTTTGATTGTCCTTTAATTGAAAAAAATTCCCTATTTTTTACACCCTTTCGAGGTGTAGATAAAAAGGAGGTGTGACAGTAAGCATATTACACGTACGAAACAAACCTAACCTAAAAGGGAAAAGCACTCACTCGAAGGGCCATGCCCAACGAGAGGTCCGCATCGTTCATCGTTTGTAGCGCCGTATTCTCAGAAGCCGCGCAAAGGCAGGTATTGCCCGTTCTGAGTTGGCCAAAAGGTTGTAGTCCACATGGATGACTATGTGCCCATTAGGACCCTCCGTCCTTATCTTCATATGAGTATTCCTCTCCATGAAGGCCCGAATCTCCTCAGGATCGATGTCCGAGCTAGAGTCATCGTCCCCTGTAGGAATAACTCTACTTCCCCCGGCCGCCGATGATAAGCCACCTTCTATGGCCCCTGTAAGTTCTCCGCTACCACGAGCCCTCTCAACCCTAAAGAGTCTCCTCTCTATGACGACACCTGCCGTAGAAACGCCCTCACCGTCTGGTGTAAGCACAGGTTCCGCTCCAAAACAACACATTTTTTCAACTCGACATCAACGACAATGGCCTTCCCGGTCTCTGCCCTTCGCCTTTTCCTCGACAATGTCTCCTCGCCATTAGATGGTTCATCTACAAGGTGAAAGATAGTCTAGGAAGAGATCTCATCCCGCACGGCAACAATTTGAGTGGTGGAGTCCCTCATTGGCGGAGCTTGAGTCCGACCTCCCCAAGCTGACTCGGCCAAGGCAAATTGCATTCCAGCCAAAGCGATAGCTTGGCGAAATGCGGGCACTGGAGCCTTCGTCTTCTTGGAAACTCGCCGACCTGGCACCAAATGGAGGTCACATCAAAAAAGCAATGGTAAACAATAATAAGCTAAGGAAGAAATGACACTTACTGGACGATGTCGTGGGTGTGAGCACGTGATTTTTGATCTCACGACAACTACTCCCTAAAGTACAAAATAAAATAGTTTTGTTATCGCATTTGAATGGATTGTGTGTTATCT
>MU702192.1:0-11735 GCA_026770625.1 Nicotiana glauca | reverse complement strand
TATGGCCTTTTTCTTCTACTTTTGACTCCAAAATTGCTCCTTAGCCTTCTTTAACCATTTTGTACCTACAATTCATGAAAAATACTAATAAGAGTATTTTGTCATCATATATATTATCAAAACAACTGAAAAATGTGATTGTTTAGGGCATGAATATAGTAAAATTCACCTATTATCAGTACTATCATAATTGCATAAACATGAATTTCTCTTAATGTATCGCCTCTTTTACAAAGAAAATATACATATTAGTTTGTAACTTTGAGGCATAATACGATCTGAAATCCGATCCGATCCAAACTTTAAAATCAGATCTAATCCGATATAATTCGGATCGGATTCAGATTGCATTTTCTAGAATTCGAAATTCGAAATTCGAATCTGAAATGTGCTAAATCCGATCCGATTCGATCTGATCCGTGCACAACCCTAGTACTGTTTGATGAATACAATATTTTGTTAGATAGTATCGTATGTCGTTGTTTCATGATATCACGCACCAACAATATGAAAAATTAATTTGTAATATTATAAAGAAAAATTATGGTACAGGATAAAATTATTATAGAAAAATATAGGGTATATGATAAAATAGAATTATTTAATAATAACTAAGGGTGAACTAAGAGAAAAGGCAAGGTAACAACACGACCATATCAAATCGATCATTACGTAAAACGACACATTTCATCATATGTAACAACCATCCAGACAAGCTGTTAGAAGGAACAAAACAAACTTTTGAGTAGTAGAATTTTTGATAAGCAGAAAAAAATAGCTTATTCACAAAAATATATTTTTGAAAATTAGTGAAAAAATACATTTAGAAATACTTTTACAAACTAGGTCAAACATTTATTACTGCTTAAAAATTATTTTAAATTAATTAGCACAAATTATTCATCATCAAAAGTATTTTTTTTGAAAAATATTTCTAAAAAATATAATTTTCAAAGTTGAGAGAAAAGAACTAACGAAAATAGAGAAGGAAATTGAAAAGAAAGAGAAGGATACAAGGACATTGAAAAGAAATCATGAAAATGAACACTTTGACCGTACAGATGTATAGCACAGTTCTTCAAAAAGCTATGCGTTTGCGGTTATTTCGCACAATACTTTAACGGTCAAAACACCATTAAAGTATAATAAGGTGTAAATTCATATTATATATTAAATGATTCTTAAAAAAATATATTTACGTCACACTTCTCAAAAAAACTACAATTGGGTTCCGGACACTTCTCGGCTTCTCCTAAAGTATAATTGTAAACAAATCATTGAAACTTTCCAAGTTGAAATGTCTTGATAATATTTCCGAGGTAAAAATAATAATTTATCGTTTTAGAAAATCAAGAACGCTATTACTTCTTTTAATTTCATATCTATCTTTGTTGATAATCAATGCGTAATTTCTAGGTTATATAATTAGTAGGGTGGTAATGTATAATCTTGTAATGATATAATATACTCCCTCCGTTTCAATTTATGTGAACCTGTTTGATTGGGTACGGAGTTTAAGAAAAAATAAAGAATTTTGGAATGTGATCCTAAACAAGTAAAAAAGGGGTCCAAAGTATTTGTGTGGTTATAAAAACTTTTCATTAAGGGTAAAATTATATGTTTAAGCTAAATTATTACTAAATTTAGAAAGGGGTCTTTCTATTTTGAACATATCAAAGAGGAAATATGTTCACATAAATTGGAACAGGAGAAGTAGTAATTACAATTTTTTTATTTGCCATGGTGTAACTACAATATAATTCTCAGTATCATGTTTTTTTATTAATTAGTAATCTGTGCTGAGTGTACTTTAATACTAAATTTAACATCATAAATATAGTTAAGAGAAATAAAACTAAAATAGATGAAATTCAACTAAATTAATTATCTAATAACAGAGTACATGAGTTTAAGTGGCTAAACTATGAACCCTAACCTACCGAACCAACTCATGAGCCTCTAAGGACTTTAATCTGAATGCATGATCTATAGGGTATACCCTGAAAAATTATATAAAAGTCTGAATTGAATGAAACCTTGAGAAAGATCTGTACCTGTGGAATGAATCAACAGAGCCTGTGAACTGGATCTAGAAAGCCTGCATCTAGTTACGAGCTTCGTCACAGGCACAATCAATGCATACAACATGATATGGCAGTCCCAAATGCGCTAAGTACCTCTACGGATATCCAGTAAGTCTTGTTTACCACCCCTTAAGCAGAGGACAAGATTTTGCTGGACTGGATACAATAATCATAACTTAAATAATTTAATAATAGCATAATTTTAATGTTAACTCGTAAACTGAAATCTATGTCTGGTTCTGATAAATGAATATACCTGAATTATTTTATTCTGAAAATTCTATGTAACAAGTAATAGTGCATGTGAGTGTGTCACGACCCAAACCGATAGGCCGTGGCGGGCATCTGGTACCTTACTCAACCGAGTACCAACGTAACGTACCTTTTCGTATCATACTCTTATAGGTAAATAAGATGGAAAGACTGTCGTGAGATAAGTAGAATAAAACATGAGGAAATACTCAACTTGATATACCGACTTATACATATGACGTACGGACATATAAGGCCAAAATAATCAATCATGCACTGAACATAGGCCGACAAGGTCATACAACCTTTCATATACATGACATATATCTACAAGCCTCTACGAGTACATAAACGTCATAAGGCCGGGAGAGGGTCCCGACATACCAATCAATACATGTCTAAATCATACTAACAAAATAAGCAACTCCGGAGCAAATAGTGCGCACCAACATCTTTTGCTGATCTGATAGCCTACTTGGAGGATTCTCAACCAGTCTATCGAGACCTGTGGGCATGAAATGCAACGTCCCCAAGCAAAAGGGACGTTGTCACAACCCCAGTTCGCCCTCCGTGAACTATCGTGACGGCACCTAGTCCCTATGACTAGGTAAGCCTAACAATGCGGAAAATAATCTAAACTTGCGGAATTTAATAGACAAAAGTCAAAATAGCTAAATTGAACAACATGTAAATGCCGCTTGGCATATAAACACAATTTCAAATTCTGATACGCTATCCCCAAAACCCGGAAACTCATGGATCCACAAGCTAAGAAAGTACTACCTAGCTCTAATCTCAAGAATGTCTAACAAGAACAGAAGTACAGAAGTACAGAAGGGCCAAATTGTCACGACCCAAAACCCGGTCGTGATGGCGCCCAACACACTGCTAGGCAAGCACGGCCATTCAACAACATTATCCCAATTTCTTACTCAGATTATAGGTAAATAATACAGGGATATTTACTAATTCGTTACTTTCAAGTTTATAAATAATAATAAAATCTACGGAAGTTCAATTAGAATACCACAACATAGCCCAATAGAATCCGGTATCACGAACATGAGCCTCTAATACAGAATATCCACCTATTACAAGTCTGTTAGGAAAAATGCGGAATAAAAGGATATAGATAGATGGGAAAGATCAAGGCTGCGAACGCCATGCAGCTACCTCGATACTTCTGGATACTGCTACTCAGCTAAACAAATCCTTACTCAGCATGTGGTGTACCTGAATCTGTACACAAGGTGCATGGAGTAATGTGTACTCCGACCTAGTGAGTAATAAATATAAATAAAGGTTGAGGATAAGAAATCATGAAAAATACAAGGTAAACTATAATTGGCAGTGTAGAACATCGAATAGTAAAGCAACAAGTCAATAAAATCAAAGTACAGATACTAAGACAGGTATAACAGATAAAGAATAAATGCATGAGTGCAATGCAATGCATATGATGGTACACTCCGGTACCCACTGCGCCGTGCAGCCCGAGCCATCCATTTATTTATCGTCGACGACGCTCACTGGGGGTATGTGCAGACTCCGGGGGGGCTCCTACAGCCCAAGCGCAATATCAAGCCATCTCGTGGTATCAAATCTAGGCCCTCGGCCTCATATCAATATCAGTATAATCAACCAGGCTCTCGGCCTCAATATCAATGTAATCAACCAGGCTCTCGGCCTCAATATCAATGTAATCAACCAGGCTCTCGGCCTGAATATCAAAGTAATACTGCTGCGGTACGCAGCCCGATCTACGCTCAGTCTAGAAATCATCATAAGCCCCTTGGAAATTTGTAAAATAGTGGTTCTCGGCCCAAAAATATCATTTACAATTATCATTTAAGTTTTTAAATCTTAGGAAGATGGCTGAGTTTGCAAAACAGTATTTAAAACCTTAGACTGGGATCAAATGATATGCAAAGTATGCAAAAGCAGTGATATCAATCCCTGAAGGATTCAAATAATTGGCAAGAAGCCCTAATGTAACAATTAAATCCAAGTAAGGATGATTCTCAATTTAGTTCCAGTAGAAAACACGGTAAAAACATATCTCGGGACAGACCAAGTTACAATCCCCAACGGTGCTCTACCCCAAGCCCGTTATCCGGCGTGCAAGTCACCTCACTATAGCGTTACGATGTGAAATTCCGGGGTTTCAAATACTTAGGGCATCATTTACATCAATTACTCATCTCAAGACGGTCAATGTCTAGCTTGCTATGCTCTTGCCTCTCAAATTAGCCTCCTCGTGCGACGAATCTGCCCAAAATCACAACGAATATATCGCATTATGCTAAAGAGACAATACCCAATCGAAAGTAATCAAAAAATATCAAAATTCACGAATTTGACAAAACCCGAGCCCGGGCCCACGTCTCAAAACTCAAAAATTTTTACGTCATCAGGTTTCTTATCTCACCACGAGTGTATACATACAAAAATCTCTAAAATCGGACCACAAATGGCCCCTCAAATCCCAAATTTATAATTTCAATCTCAAGCCCTAATTTCTTACAATTTGGCTATATCTTCATGAATTTCAAGGATGATTTGACAATATAATCATGTACTTAACTCATAAAACTTACCTCCGATTGATCCCAGTTGAAACTCTCTTAAATCCCCGTCCAAAAGCCCTCAAAATGTCCAAAGATGGTGAAAGAAATAAAGTAGTTCACAGATGAAATGTCCTTAAAAATTCTACCCAGAATTTTTTCGGAAGTATTGTTCACGCGTGCGGTTACTGTTCACGCGCGCTGTTACTGGTCACGCGCCATAAAAAAATCCAGCAGCTGCAAAAGAAATTGCAGCAGCTTTCTTTTCACTAAAATGACTCTAACTCCGTCATAGGAACTCGGAATTAGACGATTCTTGTTCCTATGAGTCAAAAATAATAATACGAACACACAAATTCAATCGAAACTCAATTTGGAGCTTATTTGCCCAGTTCAATACGCATTTCGCTCGTTAAACAATTAACTCATATTTCGTGTCAAAAACCCAATCGCGACTTGATGAAATTAGACCAAACTTTCCAGATCACTCCTATAATTCATTATTTAAATTCTGGAAGTCTCGAAATCAAATTTCGATCTCTAGATCTAAAAATGGACCTTTGGATCATTACATGTTTATGCTCAAAACGGTAAAAATCTTTCAAAAACTCTTCCAAAACTTATCCGAGCCTCATGGGACCCTGACAAAACATGCCAACATAGTTCATAATATTATTCAAACTTGTTCCAATCATCAAAACACATAAAAAAATATCAAATTACCCAAAAGTCATCGAATTGAAGCATAATTTTCTAAAATCTTCCGAAATACACTTTCGATCAAAAACCCGACCAAACCACGTCTGAATGACATCAAATTTTGCACACATATCCCAAATCACCTAACGAAGCTACATCAACTCTCGGAATTACATTCCGACTCTCAGATCAAAATCTCAACTATCAACCGAAATTCGCCAAAATACTAACTTCACCAATTCAAGCCTAATTCTACACCAGACCTCCAAAATTACTTCCGATTACACTCCTAAGTCACAAATCATCCCCCGAAGCTAACTGAATCATTGGAATTCAAATCCGAGCCCTCTAACACATAAGTTGACGTCCGGTTGACTTTTCCAAAACAAACCTTCCTTAAAGAGACTAAGTGTCTCATTTCCTACTAAAACCAATCCAAATCAACTCATTCACACCCAATATTGATAATGAAGCATAAAGAAATAGGAAATGGGGAAAATGGGGTGGCAACTCACGATACGACGGATTGGGTCGTCACACAAATACTAAAGACATGAATAAAAAAAGACTCCTCGATCTGCGGATGCGACAGATATACGTCGAAGTCACTAGAACAGTCACCTCGCCTCAGGGGTGATATGACTGAATATAGTACCTGGATCTGCACATGAAAAACATGTATAGAAAGGGAATGAGTACACCATAGCGGTACTCAGTAAGTGTCAAGCGTAACCTCGGTTGGGTAGTGACGAGGAAGGTCAGGACCTTACTGAGGTAAAATACAAGGTATAATCCAATAGTGTGAAAGGAGCAGTATAAGTAAGTGCGAACATCAGTAATATTGAACAGTGTAAAGAGAATAGTAACAAGTTCACAGAACAACGCAAATACAATGTAAACATCGGAGGAAAAATAATTCAGTACCAATAATACCAACCGGGGATCTCCAGGATACCGTCCTGAGTTCCATTTATATTTCATCTGTCTAGTGGATCTCCCGAGATACCGTCTCATAGTCCAACTATCATCTATCCAGTGGATCTCCCGGGATACCGTCCGTAGTCCAACTATCAATGTACAGTGGATCTCTTGGGATACCATCCCGTAGTCCAACTATCAATGTATATAACTGTGCAGAGGGGTCTCCCAAATATAAATATCCAGTACTGGAGGAATCTACCGGGTGCATTCCCGTAGTTCCATATAACTGTGCAGGGGGGTCTCCCGGGAATCGAACCTGTAGTCCCAAATATAAATGTGCAGGGGGATCTCCCGTGAATCGATCCCGTAGTCCGAAAGTAAACAAACAAGGGGGAGAGCTCCCAGGAATCAAACCCGTAGTCCCAATGTAAATGTGCAACAAAAATCAGAGAGATACTTAGAGAAATTGCCTAGCATGCTGCACATAATCCTAATAAGGCATGTTAAGCAAGTAAGTCAATTAAGTCAATTAGACATGCTTCCCTAGATTAACAACAGACATAAATTCCAAGTAGTACAAACTAGAAAGGAAAAAAAATACGATTTAAGGTCATTTTAATGAAAATAGAATTTTCAACAATTAGCACAAGTACGCGCTCGTCACCTCACGTACATGGCATTTCAGTTACCACAATATCAATCCTAAGTGGAGAGTCCCCCACACAAGGTTAGACAAGCCACTTACCTCGAACAAGTACAAGTCAACCCGATATCACATTTTTGCCACGAGTATCCGACTCCAAATGGCCCAAATCTATTCAATTAAATTGCATATTGTAAATAATACTTCAACTAACTGATTCGACAATTAAATTCTAAGCTAATATACAAAATTATGTAAAATGACCAATATGCCCTCGAGCCCACATCTCGGAATCGGGTAAAATTTATATTTCCAGAAACCTCACACCCTCACGAGTCTAACCATACCAAAAGTATCAAAATCCCATAACATTTTGACCCTCAAATCTGTGCTTCTATCCATGAGAGTTTTCTAAACTTTTCCAACAAAATTCATGGATTAAATGCTAAAACTAGTAATAGATTCGAGTAATCAATCCAAAATTAAATCAAGAACACTTACCCCGTTGTTCTCTTTGAAAATCTCCCAAAAATTGCCTCTCCCCGAGCTCCAAATCATCAAAAATGGAAAATGGGTCGAAGTCCCATTTTCAGGACTTAATATTCTGCCCAGAAGTTTCCTTCATCGTGATCGCGTAAGGCCAGTCGCAATTGCGAAGAGCAAAATTACCACACTCCTCAGTTAAATCTACGCGAACACGAAAGTAGCCATGCGATCGCGAAGCACAAAATGGACTGCCCTCAACTTACATTACGCGATCGCGACACGCTCCACGCGACCGCAAAACTATAATGCTTAACCTCATGCGATCGCGAAGCTAAACCACACAGACCCATGCGATTGCAACCTCACTCACGCGATCGCATAGAACAACTCTTCCCCTTCTCTCAAATAAGCCTACACGATCGCGTCCCCTTACACGCGATCGCAATGAACAATTGTCTGCAACAGACCTGAAGCAAAACTTGCAAATTTCTAACAATTCAAAATGACTCGTTGAGCATTCGAAACACACCCGAGACCCCCGAGACCTCAACCAAAAGCACCATCGCATCTTAAAGCATTATTCAAACTTGTTCCAATCATCAAAACACCTCAAATAACATCAAAACCATCAAATTACATTGAATTCAAGCCTAAGTTCTTTTAGAACTTCCGAAACATGTTTTCGATCAAAAGCCCCACCAAACCACGTCCAAATGACCTAAAAGTTTGCACGCATATCCCAAATCACCTAACCAAGCTATGTCAACTCTCAGAATTCCATTCCGAACCTCGGATCAAAATCTCACCTATCAACCGGAATTCCCCAAAATACTAACTTCGCCAATTCAAGCCTAATTCTACATCGAACCTCCAAAACATAATCCGTTTACACCCCTAAGCCCGAAATCACCTAACAAAGCTAACGTAACCATCAGATTTCCATTCTGAGACCGTCTTCACATTGTTCCAATTATGGTCAATTTTCTAAGACTTAATCTCTCATTTAGGGACTAAGTGTCCCAAAACTCCCAGATATTCAAAACCAAATATTCCGACAATTCAAAAATAACAGAATTAAACTTGGGGAAAGTAGTTAATAGGGCATCGGGGCATTAATTCTTAAGAAGACCGGCCGGGTCATCACATTCTCCTATACTTAAACATTCGTTCATCCTTGAACGAGCATAGAGACATACCTAAAGTAGTGAAAAGATTAGGGGAACGATTGCGCATATCCTGCTCGGTCTCCTAAGTCGACTCCTCGACCGACTGGGCCTGCCATTGAACCCTCACTGATGCAATGTTCTTTGACCTTAACTTTCTAACCCGCCTGTCCAATATTGCTACTGGTTCCTCAACATAGGATAGATCCTTGTCCAGCTGGACTGAACTGAAATCTAACACGTGCGACGGGTCACCGTGATACCTCCGGAGCATTGAAACATGAAATACCAGATGAACTCCTGCCAAGCTAGGAGGTAGGGCAAGCTCATAGGCAACCTCCCCAACTCGCCTCAATATCTGAAAAGGGCCTATAAATCTCAGATTTAGCTTCCCTTTCTTCCCAAACCTCATAACGCCTTTCATAGGCAAACCTGAAGCAGAACCCGCTCTCCAACCATATAAGCGACATCATGAACCTTCCGGTCCGCATAACTCTTCTGTCTAGACTGGGCTGTATGGATCCTATCCTGAATCACCTTAACCTTCTCTAAAATATCCTGAACCAAATCTGTACCCAATGATTTTGCCTCACCTAGCTCGAACCAACCTACCGGAGACCTACACAGCCTACCATACAAGGCCTCATATGGCGCCATCTGAATGCTGGACTGATAACTATTGTTGCATGCAAACTCTACCAATGGCAAAAACTAATCCCAAGAATACCCAAACTCCATCACACACACATGGAGCATATCCTCAAGAATCTTAATAGTGCGCTTGGACTGTCCGTCCGTCTGAGGGTGAAATGTTGTACTCAACTCTACCCGAGTACCCAACTCATGTTGAACAGTTCTATAAAACCGCGATGTCAACTAAGTATCTCTATCCGAAATGATGGAAACCGGGATTCCATGCAGACGAACAATCTCCCGGATATAAATGTCCGCCAACCGTTCTGAAGAATAAGTAGTACACACATGGCTGAAATGGGCGGACTTGGTCAGCCGATCCATAATAACCCAAATGGCATCGAACTTCTTCAAGGTCTGTGGGAGCCCAGATACGAAATCTGCTCCCACTTCCACTCCGGAATCTCTATCCGCTGAACTCCTATGACTTTGCTGGTAACTATTCCATCTTTGACCTTAGCATTCTCCATGAACTTAATTATTTCATTTTTGGCTAATCTCCCATCCATTAGAAGGACCATGTCCTTCCAGCCCTAATCAACTAGGGTGTCAACCAAATGAACCATTCCTGGTTCCACCAAATCTTTTAGCAATCTTCCCTTCAAAATTTTTCTTTTGCCAGACATGGACAAATTGTCTTATTCACCATCATACTCACTCTTTTCTTCCCCACTCCATTCCTCATCTTCAGAAATTGTAACTTGTTTATTTTTCATTGCAGACCTTGTCTTTTTGGCCAATGAAGGTTCAGCAGCATTAGACACAGATGAAGACTTCTTGGAAGAAGTCTTGGTCTTTTTGGGTTTGGGGGTCTGAACCTCCGCTTTTGTATCTTCCTCCTGATGGACCTGTTCCATCTCCTCAACATCTACTACTTCATAGGACTCTGCAACATTACCCTTTCCTTTGTCCATCCTCTTTTTCTTGCTTTCAGCCAAAGCTTTTTGAAATTCACTCTCAACCTATTTCACTCTACTCCTTGTGGCTCTTCCTTTGGCAAATGAATTTCAGTAGTTGTTGAAGAGGAGGCCTTTCATTTCTTGGAAGGTTTTGCAGTGCTGGGAGCATTTGGTGTTGGAGTTCTACTCTTCTTTGGATCATAACTCGCACCTACCTTTTTTAGAAGGTCTGCTATGATCTGCTTAATTAATGAACAAGGTTCATCTGCTTGTGAACTTAGATTAACTAACCCCTCAGCAGCCTCCCCTAAACCACTTCCCCTGACTTCTTGCCATTTTCTTCCACATTTTCCTGTACAACCCTGCAAATAGCTGGTACAAGCAATTCAGAAGTGGGTGAGGAATCAGCCATTCGTTTCCCTTTTCCCCTCACATCACCGCATTCACCCCCTCTCTCATTTTCTTTTTACCTCCACTCCTTCCCAACTCAGGTATTTCCACATCCTTGATCGGCCAAACGAAAACAACCTATTTTTTAAATTTTTAGCCAAGGAAGAGCTTACCTTAGAAGGGGATTTTTAGCCTTCTTATAGTCAGAAGACCCAGGTCCTTCCCCCTCACTCGTAGATTTGAATGAATTGTTTGAGTTCTCAGAATCTTGGGCTTGGATAGCCTTGAATTGTGCGTTTATTTTCTTTGACAATGCACCCGAGGCTATAGTTTTTTGGGCTAGCATTTTGACCCGTCTTTTCTTAGGCTGGGGGTTTGTATTGGGTGGAGAAGGCGTGTATAACCAGAAGGGGATGGTGGTGGAAGAGTCCTTGGGTTATCTCGTGGGTTCGACATTATAGTTGATTGCTTGAGAGAATTTGGAAGTTAAAATTTTGGAGAAGAAAGCAATTTACAGTGAAGAAGGTTTTTGACGATTTTGAATTTTGAGGGTGACAGGAATTAATAATGGGTATTTACAGAGAAAGAATCATTTATTGGATAATGGTAGCTTTAGCAGTCAATTAGAGGCCTAATCAACCTGAAATTGCAGGTTGAACGAATGGTTAGGCTTCCCAAGATTTTAGGCATTTTTTGTGGTTAAAATTCTAACAAGGACGGAACTGGTTCAAAAATAAATGGATAGGATTTTTTGATGTGTTGAACATCAGTTGGACTCTGCTCATGATTTAAATATTTATATTTCTAATTGTGCATAGTATATAATACATACCTTGTCACTCAGATGAACCAATACTTATGAACTAGGTTCTTGATAATAGGTGAATTTGACTATGATCACGCCCTAAATAATCACATTTTCATGTTGTTTTGATTATATA
>MU702191.1:178326-249361 GCA_026770625.1 Nicotiana glauca | reverse complement strand
CTACCTTCTTGTGTTTTTTCAAGAGACAATTCAGCTAAGATATTACTTGCATCATTTTCTTTTTCTTCCAATTGCTCCTTTTCTTCATCTCGCAATTGTTCACCCTGTGCTTCAGTTGCTTGTTCACAAGATTCTGCAAAAATATTTACAAGAGCTAACACAATTAGTACTTGTTAATAATATTTGATAGAACAAACATATATAAAATAAAATAAAATATTGTCTAACCATTTGCAATAGTCAAGATCATTCCAATTATATCATTATCTTCACTAGCATTTTCTTCGGTTCCAATATCTTCGTTAAGAGAGGGAGGTCTAGAGAGATCACATGTTGCATCTATGCATTTGGAACCAATCTCACTTCTTCTTGTTCCTTCAATATTTTCTATGTCTTGAGATTGTATTCCACTTTTCTCTTGATACTCCACTCCAGCTTCTTCCCTTGCAACTTCAAAAGATTCTGTAACATTTGCAATTAATAAACATTTGAGTAATTCACTAAAACTAACATACAATATATAATGAAAAATTTATCTAACCTTGATTGGCACAACTTTGAAATCCAAATTTTTCTTTGTACGACAGAGGTGTAGAAAGATCATATGTTCCTTCTAAGCATTTGCATACAATCACGCTGACACTTGTTCCCAATGGACTTGATAAATCCTTCTGAGATTGCAATCCACATTTACAATTTTTTTCTGTTTCTCCTTTCTCTTTTGGATTTTCGCGGTCTTGAAATTCATCTACATCTTCAACTTCCACTCCATCAATAGATTCTACAAATATTTGTAATCACAAAAAAGTTTATATGTATTTCTCTATTCAATATAAATTTCAAAAAAAAAAATCAAAATCTATATCTAACCTTTCCCAATATCAGTAACGTTCTAAGTTTCATCATCTAGATGTGCATCTCTAAAATCGCTTTCATACTGAACTTCTACATCCACATCCATATCATCACGTTCATCGCCGTCTGCATCTTCGTTGATTGTAACAGTAGGCTCTGTAGCATGACAATGATCATCAACTCCATCTTTTCTAATTGAAACACTAGATTCTCTATATGTGTTCATTTGATCAGCTTTCCCAAAAATGTTCAACAAAGTATCAAGCTTTGATCCTAGAGTTTTCTTTAAATCCTGAGAAAGAAACTAAGTTAGAAAGTTAAGGACAGGTTCAAAACTTAAGGGCATGCAGTCCTTAAGTTTGAATTACAGGTTGAAAAGTTAAGAACAGACAGTCCTTAACTTTGAATTCCAAGTTCACAAGTTAAGGACAAGAAGTCCTTACCTTTGAATTCCAAGTTCAAAACATAAGGACAGTAAGTCCTTAAGTTTCATTTCCAAGTTCAAAAGTTAAGGATGGCAGTCCTTAACTTTGAATTTCAAGTTCAAAAGTTAAGGACAAGAAGTCCTTAACTTTTAATTCCAAGTTCAAAATTTAAGGACACAAAGTCCTAAAGTTGGACTAACTAAAATTACCATGATTTCATTCTCAATCTGTTTTTCTGCTACAACTATTTTCTTATTAACTCTAGTAACTTCAGCTTGCAAATTGTCACGACCCCAACCCAGTCATGATGGCACCCAGCACACTACTAGACAAGCCCGACCATTTATAACAATAACCCCATTAATTTAACAGATGAAAATAAATGCCATTTAATTCAAGGCCTAAAATACTGATAATAATGCGGAAATCACTATAATCAAAGCGTGTTTTACTGCAAAAAATTGAAAATTCCAAAAAAAAATGTTTTATTGTTGATTACCTTTCATTTGCGCGAACTACGCACGGTCTGATTCATGCGGGGTCATGATACGTAGGCAATCTCCATAAAATTCGACCACAACCATATATGTATATAAAAATAAAAAATAAAAAATGGAAAAAAGGAAGTAAAAAATGTTGATAATAATAAGGACTGACTGAGTCCATTCTAACATGTTTTGAATTGTGAAGAAAGGTAGTTGGTTGCATTTCTGAGTAACTCTTCCCTGCAACACAAAGGCCGAGGACAATGACAGATAACAACAGAAGTGAGTGGGTTGGTACCGATGCCCAACAACAGCTGGTTGAACAGAACAACGGGTTGGCAGAAGAAGTGAAAATGTTAAGACAGCATGTGGCAGACATGTATCAGGCGTGGATGGCTGGGAAAGAACCACCCCCGCCACCACTTAGCTTCCTGGACTCCGTATTTACCCAAACATCGAACACAATGTCAGGTGATTCCCCACACTCTCCATATCTACCCGCCTATCATAGCTCTCCCAGTCACCCAAGTAGCTCCATCACTCGTCATCCAGCTATGTTCTCCCAACGTTACTCCCCTCCCCAACGTTACTTCTATCCAAGGGACTCCCAAAGAAATGCTTCATTTTCCAAGTACCCAGCTCCACGAAATGCCTATCCACCCCCACGAGCATACCAGAAACCCCCTGGGTCAGGTTTTAGGCCAAATCAGGCATTTAGGAATGAGAGGTTGCTGAAACGAGAAAAGGCTCTCACCCCTGTTGGAGGGTCATATGCCAGTTTGTTTTTAGAAGTTAAAGCACTCGGGCATGTTGAAACCAATCCAGATAAAAATGCCAAACCTGCTGTCAAAGAAATGTGACTTTTCTCAAAAGTGCACATATTGCTCTGATGCCCCGGGCATGATATAGAGAAGTGTTGGAAGCTGAAGAAAGCAATTCAGGAGCTTGTTGATGCAGGTGACATTGGCGTGCAAAATCCGGATGCAGCAGACACCAGCCAAAGTTCCTGGTATTGTTGAGACAGAACCCGTTGGCTAGGACGCCGTTCTTGGTGATTGGGAAGATGCTCCATTCCTTGGTTAGCCGGAGTAGAGCTTTGGTGGTTTATTTTGTTGTCATTTCTCTTGTCCGGTTTATTTTAGGATTGTGATCCGAATATTGTCTTGTGTCAAACCCTCTTATCCTTCCATTTTGTCGTAGCGGTTTGCTTAGTTTTATCCAGGTTTGTTTCAGGGTTTTACTCTGGTTTGTTTTATTTGTTTTGATTGTTCGAACCGTTCGCCGATAGTCTAATGCAAATTCTGGTCTTTTATTATTTCCAGTCATCTTCTTTGTTTAGTTCTTTTATCCTTTTGTTGTGTCTTTTGTTCGAACGCCGATTCTAGTGACATGACATGCGCACACAATTCGGGCCTAATCATAAATGTTAATCATAAAACCATTGGGAGGTGATCGGGGCATCTAAAGGAAATAAGAACGGCTTGAGATTATTTGGAGCCCGAGTCATGTGAAACTGGGGCAAGTAAAACATAAAGAAAACCGTAAAGGCAAGATTGGTCGTGTTGACATGGGGGTCGTTCGTGGTAATGAAAATGAGAGTGTTGCCCAACAGTGCTTTAAAGATATGACGGATTTTAATCGTGTTGTTTACACTTGGTATGTTTTGATGATTGGAATGAAGAAGGCATTTTATTCTGCTATCCAAACACTTTATCCTTCGTCACCCCTTTGAGCCTTATTTGATTTCTTGCATACCCTCCTTCAGAATCAATAGCAAAAAAATTAGAAACGCAAACATGGAAGATAAAGAAAAAGAAAAAAAAACATAAAAAACAACAAAAAGAAAAGAAAGAGATAAAGAAAAAGAGAAAAAATGATTAAGGAAAATGAGGAATTGGGAACTACGTTTGACATGATTCCTCAAAGAGGATATGTAGGCGCTTCACAGCTCGGTCATAGTGTAACATAGTGTAACAAAAAATTAAAAAATCCCCAAGCAAGATACTGGGGCAGAAGTTATATTTGTTGTAAATAAATCTAGTTCCAAAGGTTGTAATTTTGAACCCAGGTTGTTTTGTTTTGAGCCTTTAATACCCTCTCTTTCTAGCCCTATCCAAAATACCACGTTACGGTCCAAAGAAAGACCTTTTGACCAGTCTTCAAAAGATGACAAGTCAGACAAATGAGAGAGTCTTATCAGAACGTAACACTCTGATTCCCAACAGAAAACACTCTGATTCCTAGCAGAAAAGACTCTGATCCCCAGCAGAAAAGACTTTGATCCCCAATAGAAAAGAAATAAAATGAGAGTCTTAGCGGTAACACCCCAATCCCCAGCTGAAAAGCAATACAAATGAGAGAGTCTTATCGGTGAAAACCTTCACGGGCACCATAAGGCGATGAAAGCTGAGAGAAAAAACAAAATGAGAGAGGCTTGATAGTGAAAAACCTTTGGGCACTACAAGTCGAATAAGATTGAGAATCAGATGGGAAATCACCAGACGAAAATTGTGAAAGACGATTAACGACGGAGGATAGGCCATATGTGCATGTCATGACCAGTAGAGTTGATACCCGCGTTTGATAGGTTTTTTTTATATATATAGTTTTTCTTGTTAGAGAGTCATCTTTTTCCTTTGTCTTTTATTTTTTCCTTTTATCTTTCTCCTTTTATCGAAAAATTCCCTAACAGGGTATGTTTGGTCAAAACAAGTGATAAATGACTTCAAAATCTGCCATCGGCTTTCCAATTATACAAGATGAGATCTAACTGGTACCTCCAAGTGGTATAAGTCAGGAAGGAACAAGCGTGAGGCCAGTATCAAGATATCCCCGATAAGATTAACAAAAGGATGGACCAGCGTCAAGAAGGATATCCCCCGCAGAAATCAAAGGTTATAGACCTCAAGGCCAAGGCCAGTGGATAAATCATGAAAGAACGACGCGGAGAGCGATCTGGGAAATTCATATAAGACTCAAAGGTCGGGGAAATGCCAGTTCCCAAGCTATGATACAAAAAGAAGAGGGATATCCCCAGCATAAAAGGAATTTTCAGTGACACAGATGAACGAGGAAAGGGGTTCATCAGCAAAACATTGCAACATCTTCCAGGGGAACCAACTGTCAGAGGAAATGTGGGGAGGGTTAGATGAGAGGAAAAAAGTGGAAAACAACTGTGAGAAGTTTGTGAATAAGGAATCGTCAAGAAGGTAGGAAGTTATCGTCCAAGTTTCAAGATGTCCAGACGACGCAAAGCAGGGCAAGTCATTCTAAGACCAGCAGGAATATCATCCTCAGCAAATAATATCATCCCCAGCAAGTTTTTGTAGTGTAATGGAATGCAGAGCAGGGAAGGAGAAAGGGAAAAACCATCCCCAGCAGGAGTGGCACAACCACTCACCACGTTTTAAACTAACAAATTTTCTTTGATTTGAAGCAGGTAAAGGAAATGGCATTGATGGCGGAAAGGCATGCCACAAGGAAGATTATCAAACTGGGGCAGAAAATTTTCCTTTCATTTTGAAAATTTTCTGGAAGTCAGGTATCCACTTGGGGAAGAAGAAAGATAACACCAGTCTTAAGGGAAGTGGTCTTTGAACCAGTTTTATCCCCAACAGTATTGAAAGAAGGAAAATAACAAGTTTTAAAGAATGAAGTTGAATCCCAGCGGACAGAACAAAAGGATGAAACTTGTGTTCAGAAAAAACAAAAAGTCGGTGTCATCCCCAGCAGTTTTCAAGCACCGGTTTTGAAGGAATGAGAGATTCTCCCCAGCAGCGTTATCCTCAACAGCGTTATCCCCAGTTGATAACATTTTTATCCCCAACAAAGTTGAGAGAAATTAAAAAATTTGAAGGAAGTAGTTTTGAAAAAAAAAAGAGAAAAGAAGAAGAAGGGGAAGAAAGGAGATTCCCCCAGCAGTATTATCCCCAGCGGGTAAGTAAACAATTCCCCAACAGTGTTATCCCCAGCAGTTCTGAGGGAAGATGACACGAGTGTTGAGGGAAGCAGTTCTGAAGTCACCTACCCACTTGAGGAACTAGGAAGATAACAGAAAGAAGTGTTATCCCTAGCAAAATTTAAAGGAATGAAACATAAGTTTGAGTGAAGTAGAAGTCGCCCTAAAAATTCAAAGCAGTCGGGCGAAACAGAGCTTTTAAAGGAGGAAGTCATCCCCAGCGAGAATGTCATAACCGACCACCATTTTCAAAACTGACAAAAATTTTCTTTGTATGTAACAGGAACAAAGCATTGCAAATTTTCTCCTAAGATGAAAAATCTTAGTCCGATGAATTGTTTCTCCTAAGATGAAAAATCTTAGTCCGATGAATTTTTTCTCCTAAGATAAACATCTTAATCCGATGAATTGTTTCTCCTAAGATGAAAAAATCTTAGTCCGATGAATTTTCTCCTAAGATAAACATCTTAGTCTGATGAATTGTTTCTCCTAAGATGAAAAAATCGTAGTCCGATGAATTTTCTCCTAAGAAGAAAAAATCTTAGCCCGATGAATTCTCCTAAGATAAACATCTTAGTCCGATGAATTGTTTCTCCTAAGATGAAAAAATCTTAGTCCGATGAATTTTCTCCTAAGATAAACATCTTAGTCCGATGAATTGTTTCTCCTAAGATGAAAAAATTTTAGTCTGATGAATTTCTCTCCTAAGATAAACATCTTAGTCCAATGAATTTCTCTCCTAAGATGAAAAAATCTTAGTCCGGTAAATTTTTCTCAAGATAATAAGAAGTCAGTTGGAAATACTTAGAAAAAATAACAACAAAAAAGTGAAGGCAACAGCCGGAAAGACCCGGATAGATAACAAAAGGGGAAGGCAAGAATTGGAACGTTGAAAGCAATAGTTGGAAAGTTACAGATAAGATAATAAGAAGAGAAAGACAACAAGTAGAAGGTTTCAGTTAAAACAACAAGAAGTGGGAAGCAACAATTGGAAGGTTTCAAGTAAAACAACAAAATGGACCTAGTTTGATGAATTATATCCTAAAGTCAAAATCTCAGTCCGATGAATCTTTCTCATGAGATCACACAAAATGGACCTAGTCTGATGAATTATCTCCTAGAGTCAAAATCTTAGTCCGATGAATCTTTCTCCTAAGATATCAAAACCTCAGTCCGATGAATCTTTCTCCTGAGATCACACAAAAATGGACCTAGTCTGATGAATTATCTCCTAGAGTCAAAATCTCAGTCCGATGAATCTTTCTCCTGAGATCACACAAAAAATAGACCTAGTCTGATGAATTATCTCCTAGAGTAAAAAAATCTTAGTCCGATGAATCTTTCTCCTAAGATCACACAAAATTGGTCCTAGTCTGATGAATTATCTGCTAGAGTCAAAAAATCTTAGTTCGATGAATCTTTCTCCTAAGATACCAAAATCTCAGTCCGATGAATCTTTCTCCTGAAATCACACAAAAATAGACCTAGTCTGATGAATTATCTCCTAGAGTCAAAAAATCTTAGTCCGATGAATCTTTCTCCTAAGATCACACAAAAATTGGACCTAGTCTGATGAATTATCTCCTAGAGTCAAAATCTTAGTCCGATGAATCTTTCTCCTAAGATCACACAAAAATTGGACCTAGTCTGATGAATTATCTCCTAGAGTCAAAATCTCAGTCCCATGAATCTTTCTCCTGAGATAACATAAGAAATCTTAGTCTGTTGAAACTTTCACCTAAGATGGAATACATTTCAGTCTTTACATTTCAAGTTTTGAAGTTGGGAGCCCGCCCATATAACAGAGGAACACATTTCAGCCTTTAAATTTCAAGTTTTGAAGTTGGGAGCCTGCCCATATAACAGAGGAATACATTTCAGTCTTTAAATTTCAAGTTTTGAAGTTGGAAGCCCGCCCGTATAACAGGAGGAATACATTTCAAGTTGAAGATTGATGTCGGGAGCCCGCCTGTATAACAGAGGAATACGTTTCAAGTTGAAGTCAGTAAAGCGGAGGATTACAAAAAGATCCCCAGCATAAAATCCAAATTCATAAATCAGAAGAAAGGCAACATTGGTCAGTTCAAGCTTCAAAGAAAAATAATTCGAAGCTCAGGAAGAAAGCAGTTCAAGTTCGACAATCAAGAGAAGCCGACGAGCCAAGTCAAAAGGAAGATACATTCGACAAAAAGCAAGCCAACAAGAAAGCAAGGCAACAAGAGCAAGCCCGAAGATCTAGATAAAATTTTGTAATTCATAGACTAGTTTAGTCTAGCTTCTTATTTTCTTTTAGCCTGGCGTAATAAGGAGGTCGGTAAGTAGTAGCAGTAGCAACAACAGCAGTAAACAGCGAAATCACAGTTCCACGGTAGTCCCAGCTACCAAAATTTCCTGAACTACATTGACTTGATTCCCTTTTAGCCAGGGATATGTAGGAGACCTTTTGAAGCAAAGGTTCGGTCAAATATTTCAAAAACGCTTCACACGGAGTGTTCAAACGGGCAAAAATCGCTCGTATCCGCTCACTTTGTCTTTGCATGAAAACTCTTCGTGTTTACGGGCAAAGAGGGGCAGCTGTGAGCACGTGATTTTTGCCCCACACGAACTACTCTCAAAGGAATCAAAACAAATATTGTCGATTTTATTGTGTGCATTTTTGTGAATTTCCATAATATTTTATGTCGTCATTTGCTTGTGTCCGTACATGTTTATATGTTTAAATTAATAAAAAATACAAAATATGTTGTAATTGTATTTTACAAATTAATAGATATTTTTGAGTTAGTTAATAACTAAATGTTTTAGAAAAATGAAAAAAAATCATAAAAATATGTATTTCGCATTTTTTGAGTTTAAAGTCAAATCGTGTGATTTTTCTTTTAAAATTGGTATTTAATTGTGTATGATAATTATTAATTGGAACAAAGCAGTATTTTAAGTTGATTGGGATTTATAATTTAATTTAGGAGATGTTAGTATTAATTTTGGAAATAATTAGAAAATAAAAGAAGGAAATAATTAAAAGAAAATCAAATTGGGCCAAAATCAGGAATTAAATTCCCAATCCAGGCCAAATTTACACAAAAATACCCCAGCCCAGGCCCAATCAACGCCCCATCCTGTCAAGCTTTTCGACCAAACCAAACAACGTCATTTTTGTCACATTTGATCTGAACCGTCGATCTCGCTAGATCGAACGGTTCAGTCCGTATCCAGCCTCAATGAAACGACGACGTTTCAAGTCAACCAATCTCAATCGTTCAATCCACATCAATCCAACGGCCCTCATCCCATCTCCCAACCCGTCTCACCTACCCGACCCATTCCCCAAACCCATCCGGTCCTAGAGAAAATCAAACGACACAGTTTCATTTAGTCGATTGATCCAGGCCATTAATCTCAAATGATCTAACGGTCGTAGGCCACCACAATATTGCATCCCCTCTGAAATAACGCACCGCCGTGGTCTTTTAGTCCATCTTTGAGTCATAAGCAGTAGAGAAGTAATGTTCCAAGTACCATAAGAAATTTTTCAGTTCCTTGCGCCTCTCACGCTATCAAATGCCTTTGGTTCTGGAATCTTAATTTTGGTAAGTTCTTCACCTCCTTGGGGCACATTTGCAATAGCTCGTCGGAGGATCTGAATTTTCGTTTTAGGATTCTCGTTCTCCTTTTGTAATTTTTCCAACTGCTCTGCAGCAGTTTCCTGGAAAGCATGTCATTCTACCAGTTGGGTATCAACACTCTCACGAACATGTTGAATTTCTATATTTACGCCATGGATATGTGTTAGAATATCCACCATATCTATTGCGTGATCAGTTATTCCCACCAGTGCCTCCAACTTCTGAAGCCTTTCACAAAGTTTTGGATTTCCAGCCATGATAATTTCAAGATCTTGTCGATGTTGCTTTGATACCAGTTGTTACAGGGGTAATTTTTTTTCGTTTTGACATTGCACAACAGTCACACAATAATGACTCAACCCTATTCTTTTCCCTCTCATGTTTTTGGATTAACACTTAGATTAGGACAGCACATAAAAATCAGACAAGACACACAGCTTACAGGAATTTCCTCCCAACTTTGTATTAACTCATGCTACAAAGAAGCACATAAACACCGTCTAATAAAAAGGAGTCAAAGACAGTCAACATTCTGCTTTGACAATCTGCCTAGACTAAAGATATATAGGCAAACGGTTTTGGCTCTTAGCCTTATCCTATCTAGTAGTTGACATCCCCAACTGCAAAGGATTTCAAATTTCAAAATTCAAACAAGATAACTCTCACAGCCCCACATAGCCATTATGCTGAAAAACAAGAAACTATCCCAACTGGCCAACTGCCCTGCATGTGCGTGGCACATAGGCGCAACCTTTGAATTTTGGCACCAAAGGCCAACTTTGTCATGTTTTTGCGCCAAGCCTTTATGCAGCATGCGTTGCGTGCATGCCTGTTGCTGCCACTTTCCCAGCTCGCCCATGACACTGCATTTATTGCGCCCATTTGCCTTACCACGCTCTGCCATAGCTAGCCTTAGTTTTTCCGGCTTTTTCTATGCCTCTTGATGTGATTCTTCGAGTTAACAAAGAACCAACATACCAGGATCAAGATCTTGAAACGAAAATGTGATTTGTGGGTCGATTTCAAGAAACAACGTATCTCAAGTTTTAGGACTCGAAATCTAATAATTCAAAAATGAGGTGAAAGATGACGATCTGAACTATAAGAAATATTATTTACTTGTTCAAAACAAGTAAATAACGATGTTGCACCAGTTTAATGATAGTTATGATTTTATGATATCAAAAGAACAAATTTAGATCAAGAAACATATTTTTGAAAGATCAAGAACTGAACAAGTTCCTAAAGTCACCACTTAGAATCAATTAACGTGATAAAGAAACACCACATGCAATTGAAAACAATATAAAGACTATCACCGCCTTGTTTGGAACCAAAACAGGGATAAAGAAGACAAAATGGAGAAAAATACTCTATTGTAAAACTAGGCAAACCTCAAAAACATGAATTCCTCCTCTAGAAGGACAAGGAAAGTAAAACCCATATTCTACAAGGAAAAGAAACTAGAATCCTACTAAAAAAGGAAAATCCTTATTCTAAAAGGAATAAAATAAATCCTATTTTAAGAAGGAAAGAATCTTGGCTTCTTGAAATCAATCTTGAGCTTCTTGGACTTCTAGTGCTTCTTGAAAATAAGTCCATATGTTTGGACTTGAGCTCTAAAACATGATCTTGGCCAAAATTAATAAAATTTAACATTGATTCTTCTTTTACATCACTTCTGCTGCCCGTTTTCTTTGCCTTGCCATGGTCACGCCAATGCCATGGACTTGCCATACCTTGGCACCTTAGACACGTGTCGTCGTGCCACAATTCAGGCCCATTGACACCTGACAATGTTGGACAGCCTTGTCAACATGATGCCACAATCATCATAGGGTCGTCATGCCGAGGTCCATCATGTAAATCCCTCGTCACGCACATGCCATCTTCGATCAATCAAGCCGGGGGCTAACAGTAGCCATATATTTACCTGCTTGAACATTAATGGAATAATCTAAGGTCTCGTAAACACTACAAGGCCTAATGTTTTAACAAGAGGTTCAAACTGTATAACATCTTCTATCAATTGAGATGAAAGGAAATTAGTTCTACATATAGAAACTATATACCACAATAACATAGCTCACCTGAAGAAAAGGTCTCAAGACAGAATCCCCTAGTTTTTGCAAGTAGATGACAACAATATATATGTGTTGGTACATACAACGAGTTAACAGCTTTCCTTTCCATTTTTGGTACATCTTTTTCAATTATTAGGGGGGAGGGGGAATGGAAAAAGAAGAGAATGATGCTATGTTATTGATAGGGTGTTCTCCTCCATTTTAACCGTTGAATATAAGAAGTTCACTAAGTTAATTCTTATTAACTAGTCAAAGAAAACAATATTGACATGTGATTTTTAAACGACCTACTTTTGATCAAAAGGACGTTAATATTCATAACATTGAACTCAATATGTAAGCATAAACTATAATTCTATCAGGATCTTGAACATGATAATCTTAAATGTAATCGTCATAGAAAACATACCTAAAGCGGAATCCATTATCTTGAAGCGGAAGCATTAAACAGTAAATCGGTTTCTCGCCCCTTGCCCTAGCTTTCGTTACCGCCGATTTTAGTGATGGAAGAGAGGAAAATAATACGGTAACCCTAATGGGTGGGGAGAGGACCAATTTATAGAGGTTCTCTGGTACGTCCATCAAGTAACCAATAGGACGGATGATATTTGATAATTAATTAAATATTAATTATGGGCCTTAACCTATTGGGACACATACATGTAGGAAAATAACTTACATTCTCCCACTTGGCCCAGTAATCACATAATATTAATATTTAATATAGGAACCTTAGTTGCGCATCATCAAATCTCTTCTATAATGTCCATCATAAATACCATAATACAATAAATTAGTAAATGTGAGTTATGGCGTTATACATAATTTGTCTACATACTCCCTTCCATATACTACAACATTAGTAATTTATCGTATCAGGTTCATAAGCTATAAAATATTATGGTCCACAATAATATCTCCTTGAGACTTATCTTGTAATATCTCAAAACAATAATGTGTACACCATTATGAGAAACATGAAATCATTAATGTATATCAGAAACATATAAATGAGCTCAGAGTTCAGAGTGTCCAAATATCATAAACACATCAATCATAAATACAACCAAGACCCATTCTATGTACATGTTCTTTAAATATCTTTGGTTGTAAACCTTTCGTTAACGGGTCTGCAATCATTAGATCAGTTCTAATATGCTCAAGTAACACTCTTTGTTTCTGAACTTCCTCCTTAACGGTAAAGTACTTTAATTCCATATGTTTGGCACCTTTGGAGTACTTATCGTTCTTGGAGAAGAATACTGCTGCAGAATTATCATAGTAAATTTTCAGCGTCTTGGTAATGGTGTCGATAACCCCAAGTCCTGAAATAAAGTTTCGCAACAATAATGCATGAATTGTAGCTTCAAAACATGCCATAAATTCTGCTTCCATCGTGGGTGTAGCAATGACAGACTGTTTGGTACTCTTCCATGATATTGCTCCTTCATCTAACTGGAACAAATAACCAAACGTGAATTTTCTAGTGTTAATACATCCAGCAAAATCCGAATCCGAGTATCCAACAACTTCCAAATGGTTGGACCTCCTATACATGAGCATGTAATCCTGCGTTCTTTTCATGTACCTCAAAACTTTCTTTGCAGCTTACCAGTGATCAATACCTGGGTTACTCTGATATCTTCCTAGCATTCCGATCGCAAAATTAATATTCGGTCTTGTGCAATTCTGAGCATTCATCAGACTACCAACAATAGAAGAGTAAGGAATTAATTCCGCTTCTTTTTGTTCTACATCATTCTTAGGGCATTGCATGAGACTAAATTTGTCCCCTTTTTGAATTGGAACAATTCCTGCTGAACAATTGTTCAAATTGATTCTCTCTAGAATTCTTTCGATATAGCCTTTCTGAGACAATCCTAATAATCCTTGTGATCTATCACGGAATATTTCTATTCCTATCACATAGGATGCCTCACCCATATCTTTCATTTCAAAATTCTTAGAGAGAAAATCTTTAGTCTCACGTAATATGCCTAAATCACTAGTAACAAGTAGAATATCATCAACATATAGGACTAAAAATATAAATTTGCTCCCACTAATCTTTTGGTATATAAACAGATCAACGGTATTTTCCACAAATCCAAAAGATGTTATGGTATCATTAAACTTTATATACCATTGTCTTCATGCTTGTTTAAGTCCATATATTGGCTTCTTCAGTTTACACACCATTTGACCTTTTCCTTTAGTTTTGCAACCCTCTGGATGGTCCATATACACTTCCTCCTCGAGATCTCCATTAAGAAAGGCAGTTTTCACATCCATTTGGTGTAACTCTAAATCATAATGAGCCACCAAAGCCATAATAATTCTTAACGAATCTTTCTTTGAGACAGGCGAAAAGGTCTCTTTATAATCAATGCCTCCTTTCTGAGTATAACCATTGGCAACAAGTCTGGCTTTGTATCTCTCAATATTACAATTTGAATCGTGTTTGGTCTTAAAGACCCATCTACACCCTATTCTTTTAGAACTTTCTGGCAATTCAATGAGATACAAAACTTTATTGTATTCCATGGATTTTAGCTCTTCCTTCATGGAATCAATCCATTTTTCAGAGTCATTACTTTATATGGCTTGTGAAAATGAAATCGGATCCTTATTAATACCAATGTCAAAATCTGACTCTTACAAATAAATCACATAATCATCCGAAATAGCCGATTGTCTAACTCTTTGAGATTTTCTTAATGACATTTCTTGTGGTTTATTTGTGTCAAATATTTGTGAGTTAGTTTCTTCATGAAGTGTTTCATCCAAATGTTGTTCGGTGTTGTCAAAGTATTCTTCAACAACTGAAACAATATTTGGTATTTGTGTGGAAGTAGGCACATTTCTGGGTAATAAAATATTGACCCTCACCTCTTTAATTTCCACACTTTGATTTTCAACACTCCCACTAACATCACCATTCTCAATGAATCTTGCATTACCGGTTTCTACAATTCTCGAACTATGATTCGGACAGTAAAACACATACCCTTTCGATTTCTCCGGGTAACCAATAAAGTAACCACTTACTGTTCGAGAATCTAATTTCTTTTCTTGTGGATTATATACTCTAGCTTCTGTTGGGCAACCCCAAATATGCAGGTGCCTTAAACTAGGTTTCCTTCTTGTCCATAGCTCAAAAGGGGTCTTTGGAACTGCCTTACTAGGAACCCTGTTAAATAAATATACAGCAGTTTTAAGAGCATACATCCACAATAATTTGGGTAATGAGGAATTACTTATCATTCTCCTAACCATATCAATAAGTATTCGATTACGCCTTTCTGCAACACCATTTTGTTGAGGTGTTCCTGGCATAGTATATTGGGCACATATGCCACATTCCTCGAGAAACTTTGCAAATGGACCTAGACATTGTCCTGATTCATCATACTTTCCATAATATTCACCACCTCTATCTGACCTAATGATTTTCACCTTTCTATCTAATTTCCTTTCAACCTCATTAACAAACATCTTGAGAGCATCTGTTGCTTGAGATTTTTCTTTCAGCAAATAGATGTATCCATAACATGAAAAATCATCGATAAAAGTGATAAAATATTTCTCTCCACCAAAATATGGAACATCAAAGGGTCAACAAATATCGGTGTGTATAATTTCAAGAAGTTGGGTGCTTCTTGTGGCTCCTTTCTTACTATGCTTGGTTTGCTTTCCCTTAATACAATCCAAACATATAGTAAAATCAGTAAAATTTAGATTTGGGAGAATCTAATTCTTTACTTATCTTTCTAACCTTTCTTTGGATATATGACCCAAACGTCTATGCCACAAGTAAGCAGAACTTTCATCTAGTGAACTACATTTAATTCCAACATTATGTTGAACAGTAAGAAGGGATTCAGAAAAACCAATATCGAGTTTCAATTTATATAAGCCATCACTAAGAAAACCAGAACCATAAAAAATAGCATTTTTATATAAATTGAAACATCCATTTCCAAACTTTAAATCAAATCCAGAAACATCAAGTCTTGAAAGAGAAATCAAATTCTTAGAAACTGAAGGTACATAAAGAGTTTGTAATAGATCAAGGTGACGTCCAGTCTCCATGATCAAACGATAAGTCCCTATGCCTTCAATTGAAGCCTTCATACAATTTCCCATGAACAAAAAATACTTATTTGGATTTGTAGTTTGGATCGTAAGGAATCCCTTTCTTTTCGAACCAAGCTTTACATTTCAGGCAATCTTTCTGATAGTGTCCTTCCTTATTACAGAAACGACACGTATTTGCCTTATGTTCCTTGTTAGCATAATGTTGAGCTATAGCAGGTGCTTTCTTCTTCTTGAACTTTTTGGCCTTCACTTTAAGTCCTTTACCAGCTCCTCGACCCATAAGGTTAATTGAATGACTATCTTATTTCTTAATTCTTGACTCCTCCTGAGTAAGCATACTGGACAATTCACTAACATTTCACTTATCCTTAATAGTGTTATAGTTAATTTGAAAAGGTCCATAATAAGGAGGTAACGAGTTCAAAATAAACTGAACCAAGAAGGTGTCATCCACTTTCATCCCCAAGGTCTGAAGTCTTGCTGCAATATTAGTCATCTCGATGATATGATTTTGCATACTACGCAACCCATCAAACTTCATGGTCGTGAGTTCAGCCATTAGTGTACCAGCGAGAGACTTATCTGCAGAACGAAAACGTTCTTCTACAAACTTCAGGTATTCCCTGGCACTTTCTGTTTGTGGAATAGTACCCTTAATGTTGTTGGCAATATTCATTCGCATAAACATAAGGCTTAACCTGTTAGAGCGTTCCCATGCTTTATGGAAAGACTTCTCATCCGCACTGCTCGAATCAGTAATGGCAGCGGGCTTATTATTCAGCAGAGTCAAGTCAAGATCCATTATACCTAAGTGGAACTGGACTTGTTCACGCCATTCAAAGAAGTTCAATCCATTGAACATAGTAACAGACGAAGCAAGCGAATGAAAAGGAATAGCTGCAAAATTGATAATACATGCTCACAAATTAATATGGATTCAACAAAACAGTTAAAGCATATCGCAATACTCCTTTGGGTAATAATACGAGACACTATCATATTTTAAGTGACATTTAGTCTTTAATAGGTAATTAAATATTTTTAACCAAATACATATGCTATCTTTGGACAGACAATATATATCTGACTAAGAATATTAATTTATCTCATCATATTCACTATTCATAGAATAATTGATTCACCTTTGGGTAAATCCTTAAGTTCTAGCAATAGTGAAAATTAATTTATCCACTAATTTACAATTATAGGCATTTTATCAATTTCATGGATAAACTATAATTTTATGTTTGCAAACTTTTCATGAACATACTAGTTTGGCCACTTTGGTGACTAACAAACTATATAAACATAAATGCAGACATAAAATAAACATCAAGAAATTTTTATGCATTTGAATATTTTAAAACATTATAGTTTGATCACTTTGGTGACTAACAAACTATATAACTTTAAACACACACATAAATAATCAATGGCCCGAATATTAAAACAGTAGTCTAAAGAAACAAACATAATTCCATGGCCACAATTATAAAACAGGGACACAGTGGGATAACTTACTAACAATATCAATACCTAATATTTCAATCCCAGATGCAGCGATGTTTATAAAATAGTTACATAAAGCGACTTATATTCAATGTATTCATTCTTCATTAATTGTTTATTTATTTAATTTATTAAATGAAGAATCATAAACAACCCTAACAGAATCAAGCCACCGAGTACTTTCTGCTAATACTATTTATTTGGGCCGATCAAAGTTAGTGAACTGACCACATAGGCACTAGTGTCCATATTGTCACTTGCTCTGTTAAGAGCAATCTCAAAGCCACAACGAGGCCAAAATTAAAGTACTGAAAATAATCCATTTACTTATTAGAGAATTTATATATATACTGTAAGCATAAAACTTTATCTAGTTTGATGGTGTATCACATACGTCATGAATTAATATATTTATAATCGAAGATTATCAGTTCAAACAATCCAAGCTCATAATACCACATGTAAGCATAAACTATAATTCTATTAGGATCTTGAACATGATAGTCTTACATGTAATCGTCATAGAAAACATACCTGAAGCGGAATCCATTATCTTGAAGCGAAAGCGTTAAACAGTAAATCGATTTCTCGCCCCTTGCCTTAGCTTTCGTTACCGCCGACTTTAGTGATGGAAGAGAGGAAAAGAATACGGTAACCCGTTGGGAGAGGATCAATTTATAGAGGTTCACACTTAATCTGGTACGTCCATCAAGTAACCAATCGGACGGATGAGATTTGACAATTAATTAAATATTAATTATGGGCCTTAACATATTGGGCCACATACATGTAGGAAAATAACTTACACAATACAGTTACCTCTTTGTAAAAACATCCATATATAACAGTCATTTATTATAAAAGTCAAAAAAAATTAGAACGGATTTTTTAAATTGTATTTTACATCTCTATAACAGCTTTTTACTTTAACAGCAACAACCATATTTATAGTAGAACACTCTTTGTAAAATTAACTCTCTATAACAGATATATACAATCTCTAAGATTACTAATAACAATTCTAAAAATGTGCACACAATATTTTTTATTGAACAAAGTTTTTATTTTGCATAAGAGACACGATTTGAAGATCCGCACATGGTATATTTTTCCTTGGATACTTTTTTGCTGAAATTTAGACACAAATCTTCGTCAATTCAAGCTTTATATCGGTAACAAGAGAATGGAATTTATGAAATAACTACAATTATAAAGTTCTTCCATCAATCTTGAAAGAATTTATCTTCCAAGTAGCTTTAAAAAGTGTGCCTTAGAGTTTCAATCTTTGTACATTTAATTAATAAATTTATTAAAAGTGCATTAGCTCTTTCCAATATATATCTAGTAAAATATGCATATCTTCTGAGATTTTAAATTTGAAAAATTTTCTTATTTTTTATATATAAAATTAAAAAAAAATGGATAAATTTTATCTATAACAACCAAAAAATATATAATCGTCAAATATTGTTATAGGTGTATAACAGCCATTTACTATAAATGCCAAAAAAAATTCAGAACAAACGATGTTATTACATAGAGGTTTAACTGTATATAATTTTTTTGAGAACAGGAAAATGAAATAGAACATTAATTTACGACACTTGCAACTTTTTTAATAAGTGACCGAATCTTACACTAAATCAACTCATTTATCAAATTGATCTTACATAAAAGACAATCTATTATACTGGTCATATTTTTTTGGTATGATACTAAATTATATTACATACAGAAAATGGTTATATTACATAAGTTTCATTGATAGAAACTGAACTTAATTAACTCACAACAACAAAGGTGATGATAAAAAAAAATCTTAAACAAAATATCACAAGTGCACTTCTTTACATTGCAGCTTTAGTAGCTTTAATATCTTCAGCAGCATTCCCTTGTTCAGAAATACTAATCACCTTAGGCTGCTTCTTCTCCTCCTCAGCCAATTTTGGAACAGTAATTTTCAACACCCCATTCTCCAAATGAGCGTTAATGTGTTCCAAATCAGCATTTGTAGGAAGACTAAATTGTCTCCAGGACTTTCCAGAAGTTTGTATGGGGTCGAATTTGACTGATCACGTCTCCCAGTAAGTACGACCGATCATAAACGCACGAGTCCAGTTAAAAGGACGGCTTGGGGGTAATGAGGGGACGACCTCATGACCACGCCGGTCCTTAGATAGAGTGTACTTTATTTGTGTCTTTCAAATATTTTAGATAAAGGCTCTTCCCTATATAAAAATGGGGGAAGAGCTGTGTAAGGGCATTGGATGATTATTGATAGTACAATATCTCTCTAACATTGTCTCTCTCTCTCTTCTCTCTCTAAAACTGCATCTTTCAGCTCTCGAAGATTATCATCCTCTCCCTCTCCCCTTAATTTATATTGTCGTTGCTCAGATTAACTACAAAGATTGTCCTAGGGTTCATTAGTTTCGATTACGATTTACCCCTTCATCTATATTGATTGATTTGCTCGAAAAGTATTCGATAACTTTTGAGTCAAAAAATTTGGCGTCGTCTGTGGGGATTTCGATAGTCGAAATCATAGTTCACATATAGGATATCAAGAACAACAATCACTATCCTTCAAACTCCGTAGAACTAACAAATGGAAGATAAAGAAACAAGGCTGAAGGTGATAGCAGATGTCTCAACCAACCTTATAGGCCCCCTCAACGAGGCCGGTAGAGAAAATGTTGTGAACGCAACACCAAGCAGTGTTCCAGAGGAGGAGATTTCACCCTCTTCACTCGAAGATCTAACAATCTTACATGAAAGAGGGGCTTCAACGTCTGTAGTAAAAGAAACGCCCCCAGTAGTCAAGAAGCTACAAGAGGAATGGTTGACGAACACTCTAAGTGTCATGCTCGAGATGCCATCTCACGAATATCTTAAAGACTCATCAACGGCGAAAATTGCGACGACTGCCGATGGACCAAGTGTTATACAAACAAGCAGCGCTCACGCCAACATCAACACAGGCTATAATGCACTCGCAGCCATTCTTAAAAAAATGGAAAAAATGGAGAACAAGAACAAAGCGCTGCGTGATCAAATGAAGAAGCACAAGGAAAGGGTAGAGAAAATATCATGATCCCCTAAGCTACTGCCAAAACGCGACGTGGGAAGATTCATCGAGCAACCGTATAGTGAAGAAGATGCTCCTCATTCAATCCCTAAAACCTTCAAGATGCCCCCATACCTGAGAATATATGACGGGACCACAGATCCAGAAGATCATCTGATCCATTATGTAACAGCCGTAAAAGGCAACGACTTAACGAAAGAACAGGTGCCATATGTGTTGCTAAAAAAGTTCGCTGAAACTTTAACAGGAGGGGCGCTAACATGGTACTCTCAGCTACCAGCCAGATCGATATCAACGTTCGAAGAGATAGCGGACAAGTTTGCCACTGCCCATGCGGGAGCAAAGAAGGCTGAAGCAAGGGTCAATGATATCTTTGCAATCAGGCAGATAACAGGCGAAGGACTCAAGGACTTCCTGGCACGATTCAACAGGATAAGAATGGGCTTGCTAACAAATCAGAAGGAATGGCGGTCGTCGCTTTCAAAAATGGGCTAAACATAGATGGATCAAAAGCAACCAATAAGTTGCTCAGTCGACTTATGAAGTATCCCTCCACTACGTGGGAAGAGATCCACAACACCTACTGCGCAGAGGTAAGGGCAGACGAAGATGACCTTAATGGTCCAACGGCGCAAAAAAGTTGATCGCTGCCAACTCGACACTATGCAATGGTAGGAAGAGCGGGTGGCAACGGCTTTTACCCAAATAGTGGTTCGGGATCGAATTTCCATAGGGAGCTTGGAATGGAGTTGTATTGTCTGTCTAGCCTAAAGTTGCGTATATGCTTCTAATTGTACTTCTAACATTTTTGGGGTTTTTATATGTATCACTACTATTATAAACTAATAAGTAAGGCTAAATTAAGCTACAAGAATATTGCTAAGTTATGTTTAACATAGAGAAAGAGACTAGGGTCGTGACACTACCTAGGTAGCTAGTCAATGGGTAGAAGTTATTAAGGGGAGATTGATATATTTGGGGCTGAAGTTATAACCGTTGTGCATTTGTACCCATCCTCACACCTCTCGGTAAAGAGAACAATTTTGCCCAATTGGCTCTCTCGAGACCAATTGGGTAGGCCAATTAGATCAAGCAACTAGGGTTCAAGTAGGGTAATTACTCTCTCGAGGTTTAACCCATTAATTGGGACAACCATTTCTCATGGGTCCATCTCAATTCCTTGTTGGGTCAATTTTAGGTTCATGGACTTTCTTTCTCAAGAAGAGTTAGACCCACTAAGCTTGAATCTGTGTTTGCAACCACAAATTCGAAATTGAAACACAAAATTAACCCAAATAACAAATACCCAATCTCAATCTCACCCTATATGGCAACACCCACCAACTTCCCACACGAGGGTTGAGCCACAACCCTAGCTAATGGGTTTAGTTAGACATAATTAAAGAAGAAACAGGATAAATAGAAGAAGAACTAAACATATTAATTAATTTCTAAGGAGAAACTACAACAATCTATTGAGAAATTAATGTTAAAATGCCAAAATAGGCTAAAACTTCGGTTCTCATGAGTGCAGCTCAATATCTGGTACAAAACTTGACCTAAAAATGGTAAAATGGCCCCTACTTGAACCTTAGTTGCTCCATAGGGTCAGCGCAGACCATACATGGCCGCGCTGACCCCTACTTGAACCCTAAAAATGGTAAAATGACCCCATAGGGTCAGCGCGGACCATAAAAAAAGGTAGCGCGGCCATGTTGGCTCTTGAACTCCTGAATTTTAACTCTCTGAAGTTGAGGACCGCGCAAAAGTGTGGCACGGCCACAGGAGCTCTGGAACGGACCGCGTGAGTATGACCGCGGCCACGTGGCTTGCTCTGGACCCAAACTGGCATCTCTCTAAATCTCTTCACGCGGGCCGCATGACAAAGTGGAGCGGTCGTGCGAGCTGAATGCGGGCTGCATAAATCCAACCGAGACCGCATGGTGAAAGTTCTGAATATACACTTCTCTGAATTTCCTAGTGTGGCCGTGTGCACTTTTGTGCGGTCCGCACTAGGCTCTATTTCCATCACTTTACTTGGCCTTTGATACTTGAGCAGGTTTCACTCCGTTTTGAGCCGATCTTCGACATTTCATCACTTTGTCGCTCAAACCTGCAATCAAGCACAACTTGTGAGCATTCTAGGACTATTTCGTAGCAATTTATACTCAAAGCATAGGCAAGTAGGGGCATAAAACACATTAAAATCCTACTTATCATGTGACGACCCAAAGAGGTCATCACTTGTTTTCTTAGTCATTTTGTGCTTCCGAGGCCTTGAAAACCTCACTTTTAGTTGCCTTGATTTGCATGCACAGTTCGGGCACGGAGCCGGAAAGTTTTTATGATGAAATATATCAATTGTGTAAAAATATTGAAGAATTTTGATATTAATATGAATAAAGTTGACTTTGGTCAACATTTTTGGTAAACGGAACCGGGCCCGTGATTTGACGGTCTCGGAAGGTCCGTAGAAAAATATGGGACTTGGGCATATGCCTGGAATCGAATTCCAATGTCCAAGGCCCGAGAAATGAATTTTTCCGTGAAATTGTTTTTTGAAAATGTTTAAGGAAAATGAAAATGAAATTTGATCAAAAAGTAATGGTATCGGGCTCGTATTTTGGTTCCGACGCCCGGTACATATCATATAAGTTGGTTAAGCACTTCATGTAAAGTTTGGTTGAAAACCGTCGTTTGACGTGTTTCGGCTTCAAATTGGAAAATTTGGAAGTTATGAAATTTTTGAAAGATTTCTTGGATTTTAAGCTCAATTCATTGATTTTTGATGTTATTTTGGCGATTTGATCGCTCGAGCAAGTTCGTATGATGTTTTTGAGTTAGTGTGCATATTTCGTTTGGAGCCCCGAGGGCTCGGGTGAGTTTCGGATAGGTATCGGGGTGGTTTTGGACTTAGAAAAATTGCATAAAATCTGCAACAAGTATTCCTTCTTCGCAATCGCATCCCTCTGGTCGCGTTCGCGAAGGCTTACCCTCCCCCTTCTTCGCATTCGCGAGCCACTCCTCGCGTTCGCGTACCACAGAACCTCAGACCCAACCCATCCTTCTACGCGTTCGCGTCAAAGCTCCCGCATTTGCGTAGCCTGGTCTGCTTCTTCTTCGCGTTCGCGTGGTGCCAGACGCGTTCGCGTAGGCCAAATGTGAAGCCCCCAAAATTTTCTTCTTCGCGTTCGCTGAGTACCTTGGCGAACGCGATGCCTGCCCGTTTTTCTTCATCGCGAACGCGACCGGGGTGTCGCGAACGCGATGAATAATTTTTCTGCCCAGTGATTTAAGTTCTAAAACATAACAGAAACGGGATAAAAATCCCATTTCTCAAACTCTCTCTTCTCCACAACTTTGGCGCGATCTTTGGAGCATTTCTTCACAAAAGTTCTTTGGGTAAGTATTGTTTAACTCGTCTTCTTCATTTTTCATCAACATCAATCAAATTCTTAGGCCTAAACATGTGAAAATAGGTAGAAAATTAGAGAATTGGGTAGAGTTAGGGTTTTCAAATATTTGGTAATATAGACTCGTTTTGGGGTCAAACTTGAGAACAAATTATATATTCGGGCTCGGGGGTGAATGGGTGATCGGAATTTGGTTCGAACCTGTTGTTTTGATCAAGTGGGCCCGGGGTTGATTTTTTTTAGATTTTTGGGCAGAATGTTTTAGAAAATATATTTAGCCTTTTGGATTAGTTTGTTAAGTATTATTGATGATATTAAATTAATTTTGTATAGATACGATTGAATTGGAGCCAAATTTGAAAGGAAAGGCATTGCTTAAGGATTGAGTTGGTCGTAAACCTTCGAGTTAAGTGTTTGATCTATCCTAGCTTGAGGGAATAGGAATTGAGTATAGTTGCTATTTGTTATGTGTTATGTCCGACGTATAGGCATGGTGACGAGTATCTATACGTTGGGAGTCGAGCATGACCGTGGGTCTTAAATGAATTAGATTTCGAAATTCTTATGTGATTCTATGAAAGAATTAATTGTTGAGCCTTGGCACCGAGTTATCGTTTCTCTTGACAATTATGTATATTGAGAACTATGTTAAAAGTGAAATGGGAGCGGTTGGTACGCCTACGACATGATATGATAATGAAATGGGAGCGAGTGGTACGCCTACCACAGATTATAATGAAATGGGAGCGAGTGGTACGCCTACCACAGATTATAATGAAATGGGAGCGAGTGGTACGCCTACCACAACTTATATTGATTATTGTTATTGGCCATAGTTGTCGGTGAAATGTTGTGCACTGTGTTGATAATGAAGTGGGAGCGGGTGGTATTTCTACCATAAGATATAATTGAAATGGGAGCGGGTGGTACGCCTGCCACAAGATATTATTGAAATGGGAGCGGGTGGTACGCCTACCACAAGACACTAAATTAAATGGGAGCGGGTGGTATGCCTACCACAAGATATTAATTGAAATGGGAGCGGGTGGTAAGCCTACCACAAGATATGAAATGAAATGGGATCGGGTTGCACACCTGCAACAAGATGATTTGAACTTGAAAGTGAATTAAATTCATTTATTCTATTTCTGCCATTATATTTATTTGCTACCCCAGAGCATGTTTCCTTTCCTGAATATTAAATGCTACTTTCTGTCATTTTTGTTGTATATATATTTTGGACTGTACAGATTTATGTGAGTGTCTGGTTCTAGCCTTGTCATTACTTCGCCGGGATAGGCCAGACACTTACCAGCACATTGGGTCGGTTGTACTGATTCTACACTCTGCGCTCTTTTGCGCAGATATAGGTTTCGGACAGCAGCAGCAGCACTAGTGCTTTCTTGTCGTGCGGTTCTATTTCTCAAGTACTGACTGAATTCCTATTTTGTTCCTCCGCAAATGTCGAGAATACGTGCTTCCTCTTCTACCATGCAGCAGCTTGAGCCGCCAGCAGCAGCTCCAGTGGCGGAGCCTTAGGTTGATTTGGAGGAGGAGGTGTCAGCCCCAGCAGTCCCGGTGGGCCCAGCTCAGGTCCCGGAGGGGTTCATTTCCATCTCAGTTCTTCAGGACGCTCTAGCCTGATTGGTAGGCTTCACGAAAAGTGTTATTCGAGCGGGTTTTCTTCCAGGAGTTCAGCTAACGGTGGAAGATCAGTCGGGTACAGTGGCTCAGGCCGGGAGTGAGGTCACTTTTTAGGAGGTGGCCAATGTAGGCCGTAGAGTTGAGGTGGTCCTGCCACCGCAAGGGTCATAGGTCGGATAAGAGGCCCCATCACACAGGCAGATTTAGTGGTAGCTCGTTAGGAGGTAGAGGTTCTTATGGTAGAGGCCATCCTCCTAGGCCTTTTTAGTCAGCTCTTCAGGTCACTCATGGTACTTCAGGTGGTCATTCAGGTCGATAGGGTCAGTCTCAATTCCCTTAGTTGCAGCGTTCGTGTAGGTATTATGAGTGTGGTAGGTATGGTCACAATAGGAGGGTTTGCCCGAGGTTGAGGGGTGCTCAGCTGCAGTAGGCGAGATCTTGCCATGTTTGTGGTGATCCGAGGCACATTGTCAGATATTGAATCGAGTTTATGGCAGCTTCTAGCATCAGAGTTCTCGTGCTATGATTCAGGCACCGGAGGTTCCACAGCCTGCCCAGTCAGCTAGAGGCAGGGGAAGAGGTGTTAGAGGTGGAGGTAGAGGTCTTAGAGGTGGAGTTCAGGTTTCCAGAGGTAAAGGCAGCCAACAGCTAGGCCAGGGGGTGAGTCTTCAGGTGCAGGCATTACAGGTACCATTCTAAATTGTATTAGAGATACTTCAGTGCTATTTTACCCTTGGTCTACATGTTCGTATGTGTCGTCCTATTTTGCACCCTACCTGGTTATGCCTAGTGATGCCTTGGGTATTTATATTTATGTATCTACACCGGTGGGGGATTTTATAGTGGTCGATCGAGTTCATCGTTCCTATGTGGTAGTGTTTCAGGGTCTTGAGACATGTGTTGATTTATTGCTCTTAGACATGGTGGATTTCGATGTCACGTTACCTTGGCTTTGCCATATTTGCCCCGATTGGAGTGGAGAGGGACCTCAGGTCATTCCACCAGTAGTGTTATCCCATATGTTAAGGCTCGACGCATGGTCGAGAAGGGGCGTTTAGCTTATTTGGCATATGTTCGCGACTCCAGCACAGAGTTTCCTTCTATTGACTCTGTTCCTATTGTTCGGGAGTTCCTAGATGTTTTCCCTTCAGACCTGTCGGGTATGTTGCCCGACAGGGATACTGATTTTTGTATTGACCTGGCCCCAGGCACACAGCCCATTTCTATTCCGCCTTATCGTATGGCCCCACCAGAGTTGAAGGAGTTAAAGGACCAGTTGCAAGATTTTCTAGAGAAGGGTTTTATCAGGCCTAATGTTTCTCCTTGGGGTGCGCCGGTGTTAGTTGTGAAGAAAAAGGATGGATCGATGAGGATGTGCATTGATTACCGGCAATTAAATAAAGTGACGGTTAAGAACAAGTATCCATTGCCGAGAGTTGATGATTTGTTTGACCAGCTTCAGGGTGCGAACGTGTTTTCAAAGATAGACTTGAGATCTGGCTATCATCAGTTGAGGATTAGGGAATCTGATGTTTCTAAGACAGCATTCCGCACTCGGTACAGACATTATGAATTCTTGGTGATGTCTTTTGGGTTGACAAATGCCCCAGCAGCTTTTATGGAATTGATGAATCGAGTGTTCAGGACTTATTTGGACTTGTTCGTCATATTCTTCATTGATAACATATTGATATACTCCCGCGGTCAGGAGGAGCATGTGCAGCATCTCAGAGTGGCTTTCCAGACTCTGAAAAAAATAGTCAACTTATGCAAAATTTTCAAAGTGTGAATTCTGGTTGAGTTCAGTCGCATTCCTGGGTCATGTTGTGATGGCAGAAGGTATACAGGTTGATCCAAAGAAAATTGAGGCAGTCAAAAACTGGCCTAGACCAACATCAGCCACAGAGGTCCGGAGTTTCTTGGGATTAGCAGGTTACTATCGTCGATTTGTGGAGGGGTTTTCATCTATTGTGACCCCGATGACCAGATTGACCCAGTCCAGTTCGAATGGTCAGATGAATGTGAGGCGAGCTTTCAGAAGCTCAAGACAACCTTGACCATAACACCGGTGTTGGTTTTGCCCACAGGTTCAGGACCTTATACGGTCTATTGTGATGTTTCCCCTATTGGGCTTGGTGTAATGTTGATAGAGGATGGCAAAGCCATTGCCTATGCTTCGAGGCAATTGAAAATTCATGAAAAGAACTATCCAGTACATGATCTGGAGTTGGCGGTGATTGTTCACGCATTGAAGATATTGAGGCATTAATTGTATGGTGTGGCATATGAAGTATTCACCGATCACAAGAGTCTTCAGTACCTGTTTAAATAGAAGGGGTTGAATTTGAGGTAGAGAAGGTGGTTACAATTGTTGAAGGATTATGACATCACCATTTTATATCACCCGGGGAAAGCAAATATGGTGGCCGATGCTTTGAGCAGGAAGTCAACCAGTATAGGCAGTCTTGTTTATATTCCGATCAGTCAGAGGCCGCTTGCTTTGGATATTCAGGCCTTAGCCAACCGATTTGTGAGATTGGATATCTCTGAGCCTAGTCGAGCTCTAGCTTGCACGGTCGCTCGCTCTTCATTATTGGAGCGTATCCGCGATCGGCGGTTTGATGATCCTCATTTATGTATCCTTAAAGACACGGTTCAGCGAGGAGGTGCCAAGCAGGTCACCTTAGATGCTGATGGAGTTTCGATATTGCAAGGGCGAATTTGTGTGCCAAATGTTGATGGACTTCGAGAATTGATTTTAGAGGAAGCTCACAGTTCCCGGTATTCTATTCATCCAGGAGCAGCAAAGATGTATCAGGATTTGTGGCAACATTATTGGTGGCGTAGAATGAAAAAAAAGATATTGTGGCATATGTAGCACAGTGTTTGAACTGTCAACAGGTTAAATATGAGCATTAGAGGCCTGGTGGTTTATTTTAGAGAATTGAGCTTCCCGAGTGGAAGTGGGAAAGGATTACCATAGATCTCGTTACTGGACTTCCGATGACTCGGAAGAAGTTTGATGAGGTTTGGGTTATTGTTGATAGGCTGACCAATTCAGCGCATTTTGTTCCGGTTTCCACCACCTATTCGTCCGAGAGATTAGCGGGGATTTATATCAGGGAGATTGTTCGCCTTCATGGGGTGCCTATATCTATCATTTCGGATCGAGGTGTGCAGTTTACCTCACATTTTTGGAAGGCGTTTCAACGAGAGTTGGGCACCCAACTTCAGCTGAGTACAGCATTTCATCCCCAGACGGACGGTCAGTCCGAAAAGACCATTCAAATTTTAGAAGATATGCTCCGAGCATGTGTTATTGATTTTGGAGGTTCATGGGATCAGTTCCTGCCTTTGGCAGAGTTTGCCTATAATAACCGCTATCAATCGAGCATCCAGATGGCTCCTTATGAAGCTTTGTATGGTAGACAGTGTCGATCTCCGATTGGATGGTTCGAGCCGGGAGAGGCTCGGTTGTCGGGTACGGATTTAGTTTAGGAGGCCTTGGACAAGGTCAAGATCATTCAGGATAGTCTTCGTACAGCCCAATCCAGGCAAAAAAGCTAAGCATATCGTAAGGTTCGAGATATAGCTTTCATGGTTGGTGAACGGGTATTGCTTCGTGTATCGCCTATGAAGGGCGTGATGAGATTTGGGAAGAAGGGCAAACTTAGCCCTAGGTTTATTAGCCCATTTGAGATTCTTGATTGTGTAGAAAATATGGCTTATAAACTTGCTTTGCCACCTAATTTGTCAGTTGTGCATCCAGTGTTTCATGTATCCATGCTCCGGAAATATCACGGTGATCCATCGCACGTGTTAGATTTTAGCAATGTCCAATTGGACAAGGATCTGTCTAATGAGGAGGAGCCAGTGGCTATTCTAGATTGGCAGGCTCGACAGTTGAGGTCGAGAGTTTTCCATCAGTACGTGTTCAGTGGAGAGGTCAACCTCCTGAATCATCGACCAGGGAGTCCGAGTATGATATGTGGAGCCGTTATCCTAATCTATTCCGTGACTCAGGTACTTCTTTCTTTTGTCCGTTCGAGGACGTACGGTTGTTTTAGAGGTGGAGAATGTGATGACCCAAAGAGGTCATCACTTGTTTTCTTAGTCATTCTGTGCTTTCGAGGCCTTGAAAACCTCACTATTTGTTGCCTCAATTTATGTGAGCATTTCTGGCGCGGAGCCAAAAAGTTTTTATGATGAAATATATGAATTATGTGAAAAAGTTGAAGAATTTTGATATTAATATGAATAAAGTTGACTTTGGTCAATATTTTTAGTAAACGGACCCGGAACCGTGATTTGACAGTCTCGGAAGGTCCGTAGAAAAATATAGGACTTGGACGTATGCCCGGAATCGAATTCCGAGGTCCCGGGCTCGAGAAATAAATTTTTCTGTGAAATTGTTTTCTGAAAATGTTTAAGGAACATGAAAATGAAATTTGATCAAAAAGTAATGGTATCGGGCTCGTATTTTGGTTAAGCGCTTCCTGTAAATTTTGGTTGAAAACGGACTTCATTTGATGTGTTTCGGCCTTAAATTGGAAAATTTGGAAGTTATGAAATTTTGAAAGATTTCTTGGATTTTAAGCTCAATTCATTGCTTTTTTATGTTATTTTGGCGATTTGATCACTCGAGCAAGTTCGTATGATATTTTTGAGTCAGTGTGCATATTTAATTTGGAGCCCCGAGGGCTCGGGTGAGTTTCGGATAGGTATCGGGGTGGTTTTGGACTTAGAAAAATTACAGAAAATCTACAGCATGCATTCCTTCTTCGCGTTCGCATCCCTCTGGTCGCGCTCGCGAAGGCTTCCCCTCCCCCTTTGCGTTCGAGAGCCACTCCTCGTGTTTGCGTACCACAGAACCCCAGACCCAACCTATCCTTCTACGCATTCGCATGAAGGCTCCTGCGTTCGCGTAGCTTGGTCTGCTTCTTCTTCGCGTTCGCGTGGTGCCAAACACGTTCGCGTAGGCCAAACGTGAAGCCCCCAAAAATTTCCTTCTTCGCATTCGCTAAGTACCTTCGCGAACGTAATGCCTGCCCGTTTTCCTTTATCGCGAACACGACCGAGGTGTCGCGAACGCGATGAACAATTTTTTTGCCCGGTGATTTAAGTTCTAAAACATAACAGAAACGGGATAAAAATCCCATTTATCAAACTCTCTCTTCTCCACATCTTTGGGGCGATCTTTGGAGCATTAATTCACCAAAGTTCATTGGGTAAGTATTGTTTAACTCGTCTTCTTCATTTTTAATCAACATCAATCAAATTCTTAGGCCTAAACGTGTGAAAATGGGTAGAAAATTAGAGAATTGGGTAGAGTTAGGGTTTTCAAAGATTTGGTAATTTAGACCTCGTTTGGGGTCAAACTTGAGAATAAATTATATATTCGGGCTCGGGAGTGAATGGGTGATCGGAATTTGGTTAGAACCTCATGTTTTGACCTAGTGGGTCCGGGGTCGATTTTTTTTAGATTTTTGGGCAGAATGTTTTAGAAAATATATTTAGCCTTTTGTATTAGTTTGTTAAGTATTATTGATGATATTAAATTAATTGTGTATAGATACGATTGAATTGGAGCCAAATTTGAAAGGAAAGGGATTGCTTAAGGATTTAGTTGGCCGTAAACCTTCGAGGTAAGTGTTTGATCTATCCTAGCTTGAGGGAATAGGAGTTGAGTATAATTGCTATTTGTTATGTGTTGTGTCTGACGTATAGGCATGGTGAAGAGTATCTATACGTTGGGAGTCGAGCATGTGTGGGTCTTAAATGAATTAGATTTCAAAATTCTTATGTGATTCTATGAAAGAATTTATTGTTGAGCCTTGGCACCGAGTTATGGTTTATCTTGCCAATTATATATATTGAGAACTATGCTAAAAGTGAAATGGGAGCGGGTGGTACGCCTAGGACATGATATGATAATGAAATGGGAGCGAGTGGTACGCCTACCACAGATTATATTGAAATGGGAGCGAGTGGTACGCCTACCACAACTTATATTGATTATTGTTATTGGCCATAGTTGTCGGTGACATATTGTGCATTATGTTGATAATGAAGTGGGAGCGGGTGGTACGCCTACCACAAGATATTATTGAAATGGGAGGGGGTGGTACGTCTACAACAAGACACTAAATGAAATAGAAGCGGGTGGTACGCCTACCACGAGATATTAATTGAAATGGGAGTGGGTGGTACGCCTACCACAAGATATGAAATGAAATGGGATCAGGTTTCACGCGTGCAACAAGATGATTTGAACTTGAAAGTGAATTAAATTCCTTTATTCTATTTCTGCCATTATATTTTGTTGCTACCCCAGAGCATGTTTCCTTTCCTAAATATTAAATGCTACTTTCTGTCAATTTTGTTGTATATATATTTTGGACTGTACAGGTTTATGTGAGTGTCTGGTTCTTGCCTTGTCACTACTTCGCCGGGATAGGCCAGACACTTACCAGCACATGGGGTCGGTTGTGATGATTCTACACTCTGTGCTCTTTTTCACAGATATAGGTTTCGGACAGCAGCAGCAGCAGCAGTAGTGCGAGTGTTAGCATTCCGATCACCGAGACACTGAGGTAGCCTTGCAGGCGTCCGCAGGACCCGGTGTCTCCTCTATCTTTATTTTCAGTCTGTTATCTCATGTATTCGAGACAAACAGTTTTATATTTATTTTAAATGGTTGTGTTTAGTATTCTTAGAAGTTCGTGAGTATTATGACACCAGTTCTTGGGTAGTGATTTATGTTTGGATTTCTGTATCGCATCTAGTAACATTTACTAAGTCTTCCGCTAAATTAATTTATTCCGCTGTGATCATATTATTATTGCTAAATGTTTTAAAATAAGAGTTTGTAAAATGTAAAGATAAGAGTGACTTGCCTAGCTCCCACTAGTAGGTGCCATCACGACTCCCGATGGTAGGAAATCCGGGTCGTGACATATCAACTCTCCCAAACTTAAACCTTTGCTTGTCCTCAAGCAAACAAAATAAGACCCACCCCTTAAAGGAACATCCAAGTAATTCCAGTTATCCTAAAGTAACCTCAACAATCATCAATTGGGATTAACAATTGCCCTCAATACGAATACATCATTAACACATTTTAAACTTTGAAAACTATGGATCAAGTGTGACACAAGAGCATCAAGAGTTGACACATTTCATCAAAGAACTTTTCTCAAATACCTCGGTCATTGTAGAGCCCAAACTCACACATCCTCAACTCTCCCTAAGCTAACCTCACCTTTTAGAGTATTGACACACAAACCGAGGTTGATGGACTTTCACTCATCTCTCTCAAGAAGAAGGTCACAAGTCCGGCTCTAGGTACCATATGCTTGCCCCTTATGTAAGTATCCACTAATGTAGGCTCCCTTCAACTCGAAATCATATAGGGCTTTTGCGGAGTCATTGTGAAGGCTTTTGGGTAAGGGTAGGACATGTTTTTGTTCAAATGGGTTCAATATTCCCTTAAGCACTTCCTTTGATTCATTTTGGCACACTTTCTTGACTCATTTGAGTATTTCACTTCTTTTCAAGGGGTTAGAGGGACACATTGTCACTCTTTCTTATGCAATTCAAATCATTTCTCCTTTTTCTACTTTTTCCACACCTTGTTCACTTTTGTTTCCCTTGATTCCCCTTTTTATTCTTTTCACACTTCTCTTTCTTTTTTTCTTTTTCTTTTTCTTCTTCTTTTTTTCTTTTTCATTACTTTCCTTTTCCTTTTGCTTTTTTACCTTTTACCACTTTGTTTCCTTTCCTGTCTCTCCTCCCCAAACTTAGACATTTGCCATTACTCAAGGGAAGATTTTGGGTGCCAAGAGAGGGTATCTTTTAGAATGTGTATAAGCTTGTAACGTTGGTTCTTAAAAGAAAAAGGTTCAAGGCTCGAAAGGGTTAAATAGGGATCATTTTATTGGTAGGCCATTGAATTGTTCAACTTAACATTGGGATCAAGGAGAGCCTATAATCACTTCTCAAGTCAAATTTCACCTAGGATTTTGCCTCAACAAACATTCAGGGCAAGTTCTAGACCATTGGCTCGGGACTTGGACTCACAATTTGATTCCTCACCACACATGCTAGGGGATTGCTAAAGACATCATGTCGAGGGCCCACAACAACCTTAGTTACGATTCAAGCGCATAATGGTCCAAAAAGACCACATGATGATTGTTTGGTCAACACAAAAGTCTCAAGGCCACGACTTTCACCATCCTAAACACAACATTTTGTATTTGATCATAGGATCAAAGGCAATTGTGCTAGGCCCAAGTGAAGCTTTGCCTGAGGTACCCTTAACTACGAAATATCAAAAACAAAGAAAAAAAATCAAAAACGGACTCAAACCTTTAAAAAGATTGTCACGCCATCTATCATTGGGAAGAGCCACCCGGTTCGCACTATACTCCACCCTTGGAAAGAACCATGGCATTAAGAAAACCAAGGGCTTATTGAAAATGCCAAAAATAAAACAAAAGGCTACGAGCCTATCTACGAAGCTAAAAATTAAAAAAAATTGCAAAAATAGAAAAATAGAATGAATATGTACAATAGGGGAGTAGAATATACAATGAGGGATGAAAATATATCGAATGTAACTTTATATACTGACCAAAAGAGAATAAAAAGTATGAGAAATATATCTAAAATGTAAAGTTATATACAGACCAACTAGAAAATCAAATCAACAGAACATAAAATGAGAATCTAATATGTACAGTCATCCAGATAATCCAAAAAAAAGTAGGGCACAACCCACGAATAAGAGTTGGCATTGTCCCCAATGCCAACTACACAAATAAGCACAAAAAGTCAATGAAAGGATATAGAAGATCTCCATAGGCCTGGTCCGTCTACATGGGATCCTCAGTGTTCCCCTGATTCTCTGTATAGGCGGGGACCTCAAACTGGTTCACGGCCTGTTACTGCTCTACTGCTGAGATAGGGGCCTGCTCTTAGACCGGCTGAATATCGGGTGCATCACTGTAAGGAATCTCCTGAGTCTCTTCAAGCTCAATCACTACACCCTCTGTACTGGGAAACTTCCTTTTCTTCCCAGGAGGCCTGGGTGCCTGCTCCTTCTATGGCTCTGTTGCTATTGTGGAGGAGTTGAATCCTCAAATAACAAGTCTAAAGGAAGTTGATCTACCAATAGCTTGTCCACGTCTGCTCTAAGCACCTTCACCGACTCTTTAGACGCCCTTGACTTTCTCATCTTTTTGTGCTCCTTGGCAAGCTCCTTCAGAGCTTTGCCATGTGAATCTACCGCCTTAGTCAATGCGTCCCGAGTCTCCATAATCTTCTCTAGGTTGGCCAGGAGCTTCTTCAATGTATCCTCAATAGACTGAGGAATCTGAAAAGTGGCTGGGGCTGACTGGGCCTCAACTAAAGTAGACAATGTGGAAAACTTGGATGTCGTAGCTGACATCCAGTTGTTTAAACTGGCCAAAGTCTTTATCAACTGATGGGCTGTGAGAGGGTTGGTCCGGGAAGAAGGGACTTTCGGTCTAGCTGAAGAACTAGGACCCGCAAAAGAGGAGGGCACATTATCAGTAATGGTGGCATTTGGAATGGAGGGAAGCTCAGTAGAAGGCTCAATAGCAGACTCTACCGTAACTAGCTCCTCAGACTGGCCAATCGAGGCAGTAGTGGGTGCCTTGTGTTTCTTGTCCTTTGGGTTGTCCGGCCCTTGAATACTGAATCATGAGAACGGGGACACTGGGTGAACGTTCACATAGTAGGACTTCTTCTTTACCTTTGCATCCTAGAAATACATGGTGAGAGTGTTGGGATATGGATATTTCCAAATACTATCAACCCCCATCGAAGTGATCGTCGTGTACATCACATTCCCCACATTGATAGGGAAGCCCGCCATGATAGAGGCAATCAGCACACCACGGGGGAGTGGGATAGTCTGGTCATGGGAAATGGGGTCAATCATGTTGCATACAAATGTAAGCCACCCTCTAGCTTCAAAGTTTAAATTCTACCTCAAAATCTTTTCCCCTGCTTGTATCCAATCCGAAACAGTACTCGGATGAGCCAAATACTCAGTCAACCAGAGGAAAACCTCCTCCTTCATCTCTAACTTCTCATTGTATTGGGTCTCATCTTCATTGTCAAAACCTAAATAGTCATTGAACGCCTTCCCAGAGAACGGTATATTTTTGTCTCGTACTTTGATCGCAATTGAGCCCTTTTTGGTGTGGGCTACATTGCAATAAAATTCCTTGATCATGTGCTCGTTGGCATCTATCAAGTCATCTCTAAAATGCTCCCACCTTACTCTGGTATGAAATTTCTTGTGTACATTGGGTAGTATGGGCAATAGGTCTCGTGTGATTATGCTCTTCTCTGCAATCAGTTTTATTTTTGGCAACAATTATTTGAATTTGTGGAAGGCCACTTGGCTATCAAAGCGGTCTTCCCAAACCTCAGCTTTTCTTGTTCGTTCAATACCACCAATCTCGGGTAACCCACTATCCGGAACCTCATCATCACTATTAGACCCCACTGATGCACTCTCCCCAGATACTGAAGCTGTGGGAGAGGTGGAGCATTCGTCGCTGCCCGATGTTGAGCCATCAGACGACTTAGATTGTACATTTTATGAATCTTGGGCTGTAGGTGGAGCTAGGACTGAGGGAGCTCGCCCCGATTGAGCTGAGAGGCCCTGAGAAGGTAGGTACTCACTCCCCGACTGATCATCATCACTCACGACCTGTTTTCTTATTTTCAGCTTTGGTCGGGGAGTGAGTTTGGTTTGTTCCCTTTTCCTCCCTGGGAGGAGTCACCTCGTCCAGGTTGTTTTGCACCTCGACCTTTTTGTTTTACCATATTCTGCAAACAGACATGTCTAACTTTGTTAGTTTAAGCACAGGCAGTGAATCAGCTTTTGCAAATAAGTGCAGCACAGTAGATTAGCAGAATGCAGAAATCATTGCAGAACAAGTCACCGCGGACCGCACAATCAGGGATATGGTCGTGTTAGAGGCACCGCGAGCCACGTGAAAGCGACTGCGAACCGCATTGGACAAACCCAGAAAAATACACCTCTCTGAATCTCCCAACGCGGGCCGCGCAAAAGTGTAGCGCAGTCGCGTTGGCCCAGCGCGGACCACACAAATAGGGATACGGACGCGCTAGAAGAAGACTACATATCAGAGCAAAGGCCACTGCGGACCGCACCAGTAGTGGTGCGGCCGCGTCAGGGCCATGCGGACTGCGAGAAAATGAACGCGGTCGCGCTGAGCCAATAGTTAGGGATCGAGTTAGGGTTTGAAAAATTCATCCATTTTTGTTCAAGTTTTTGAATCCTAGTTGTCCCTACTCAATTACCCAACATGAATATCATGCTCATCATTCAAAACTAACATAAAAACTTACCTAATCATTAAACCTAAGAAAAACGTAAAGAAAGAAGAAGCTACAACTATTGGGAAGCAAACAAAAATTAAAAATACAAACTAATTAATGATACTTGTAAGAAATGTTAGCAGGAATATGAAGAATCAAAGCACTCGATGCAAACACACAAGAATGGTCTCAGAGATGAATAGTAGAATTTTAGGGCTTAGGTGTTCAAATTGCGAAAAGTGTAAAATGAGGCCTAAGGTCCCTATTTATAGAAAACTGGGGGGCCCCGAACTTACCTACCAGTACAGCCGCATAAAACTGACCACGGACCGCGTTGGGTTTAATGTTGAACCCTTACAGGAAGCATCTACGTGGACCGCACAAACAGGGACGCAGCCACGTGAGACTATTGCAAATTGCATTAAAACGACCACGACTGCGTGGATAACTTTAGAGAACAGACACTTTCAGCTCATGCCAGTGCGGACCGCACAAAACTCACCGCGGCCGCATTGGCAATCTTCAAAGACTGTGCATTTTTTTACACTTTGTTTTGCACTACTTCAACACAATCCCTGCAATATCTCACAAACAATCAGCTCAAAAATCCTAATCTACAAATAAAATCAAAGAGAAATAAAAAGACATGAGTTGCCTCCCAAGAAGTGACTGATTTAACGTCGCAGCACGACATATGTTACCATTATATCATTTCAAATGAATGAGTGCCACCACGTGGCTGTCATCAAACTTTCCCAAATAATGCTTGACACGATGACTATTGACCCAGAATATTTCACCATTCTTGTTCTTGAGGTCAAGAACACCAAAAGGAGTCACACATACCACTTCAAATGGCCCACTCCACTTTGACTTGAGTTTTCCCGAAAATAATCTCAACCGGGAGTTGAAAAGGAGAACCATATCACCAACCTTGAATTCCTTTCCCCAAGCATATTTGTCGTGAAGGTACTTCATCTTGTCCTTATATAAGAACGAGCTGGAGTAGGCATGAAATCTAAACTCATCAAGCTCATTTAGTTGCCCAACCCGGAGATTTGCCACAACATCCCATTCCAAGTTCAACTTTCTCAAAGCCCACATAGCCTTGTGCTCTAATTCCACCGAAATATGGCAAGCTTTACCAAACACCAACCGATATAGAGACATACCGATTGGGGTCTTGTAAGCCGTCTGATAGGCCCAAAGAGCATCATCCAATTTCTTCGACCAATCGGTCCTATTAGCATTTACCGTTTTGGACAAGATACTCTTTATTTCCCGATTGGAGACTTCCACTTGACCACTATCTTGAGGATGATAGGGGGTGGTCACTTTGTGATTTACTCTATACTTAGCAAGCAATGAGTCGAAAGCCTTGTTGCAAAAGTGGGACCTCCCATCACTTATGATAGCACAAGGGGTTCCAAACCTTGTGAAGATACTCTTTTTCAAGAATGCCACAACACTCCGGGCTTCATTGTTGGGTAAATCCACGGCTTGAACCCACTTTGAAACGTAGTCCACCACCACGAGAATATAGGTGTTCCCACAAGAGCTTACGAACGGACCCATGAAATCAATGCCTCAAACATCAAAAATATCCACCTCGAGAATCGTACTGAGAGGCATCTCATCTTTTTTTGAAATTATGTCGGCTCTTTGACATGCATAATATCTCTTCACCAAGTCACTAGCATCCTTAAACAACGTCGGCCAATAGAAACCACAACTCAAAACCTTTGAATTCGTCCTCACCCCTCCATGATGGCCACCATAAGGAGAGGAGTGACAAGCCTCCAATATGCTCAATTGTTCACCTTCCGGGACACATCTTCTTATCACACCATCCGTGTAAATTTTAAACAAATACGGATCATCCCAATAAAAATCCAAGCTATCTCGCTTGAGTTTCTTCCTTTGGTTGGAAGAGAGCTCACACGGGACATTTCCGGTCATAATGAAGTTAGCGATGTATGCGAACCAAGGCATATCACACTAAGAAATGGAAAGAAGTTGCTCGTCGAGGAATGTATCATTTATCTCAATGCCATCACATGGCCTCCCTTCTTCCTCCAACCGGGACAAATGGTCCGCAACTTGATTCTCACTTCCCTTCCGGTCCACTATTTCCAAATCAAATTCTTGAAGAAGTAATACCCATCTCATAAATCCTACTTTAGAGTCCTTCTTGGTCATCAAATACCTAAGGGCGGCATGGTCCATGTGCACAATAACCTTTGCCCCATAAGATAAGGTCGAAATTTCTCCCTCGCAAACACAATAGCCAATAGCTCTTTCTCCGTCACCGTGTAATTTCTTTGGGCTTCATTAATCGTTTTGCTAGCATAATACACGGGATGGAACATCTTGTTGATCCGTTGACCTAACACCGCCCCTACCGCCACATCATTTGCATCACACATAAGTTCAATGGGCAAACCCCAATTAGGTGAGGTGATGATAGGTGTTGTGGTCAACTTGTGCTTCAAAAGCTAAAAAGCCTCCATGCATTTTTCATCAAAGATAAAATTGGCTTCTTTATCTAACAATTTGCAAAGTGGGTTCACAACTTTTGAGAAGCCTTTAATAAATCGCCGGTAGAACTCCGCATGCCCAAGAAAACTCCTTACCCCTTAGACGGAAGTAGGGGAAGAAGCCTAGAAATGACCTCGATTTTTGCCCTATCAACCTCAATTCCTTGCTTCGAGATCTTGTGACCCAACACTATACCCTCTTCAACCATAAAGTGGCATTTTTTCCAATTGAGAACAAGGTTGGTTTTTTCACATCTAGCAATACCCTATCCAAATTCACCAAGCATACCTCAAACAAATCCCCAACCACGCTGAAATTATCCATGAAGACCTCCAAGATATCCTCAACCATGTCGGTGAAAATTGTCATCATACAACGTTGGAAGGTCGTCGGAGTATTACATAGTCCAAATGGCATTCTCGAGAAAGCGAACGTGCCATAAGGACATGTAAAGGTCATCTTCTCCTGATCCTCCGGGGCAATTAGAATTTGATTGTACCCCGAGTAACCATCTAGAAAACAATAGAAACCCGGCCTGCAAGACGATCGAGCATTTGGTCAAGGAATGGTAATGGGAAATGATCTTTTCTTGTCACCTTGTTAAGCTTCCTGTAATCCATACAAACACTCCAACCCGTAACCGTCCGAGTAGGAACAAGCTCGTTGTTGGCATTGGTCACTAACGTCATCCCACCTTTCTTTGGTACACATTGGACCGGAGAGGTCCATGAGCTATCAGAGATCGGATAAACCACACCGGCGTCAAGCCACTTGATAACCTCTTTCTTTACCACTTCTTGCATTGCCTTATTTAGTCTTATTTGGTGTTCAAGTGAAGGCCTTGCATCCTCCTCCAAGATGATTTTATGCATGCAAAATGCGGGGCTTATCCCCCGAATATCGGCCAATGTCCATCCAATCGCCTTTTTGCGCTTTTGAAGAACTGCCAAAGTGGCGTCAACCTACATGTTAGTTAGGCAAGAAGAAAGAATAACTGGAAGAGTTGAATTAGAGCCCAAAAATTCATACATGAGGTATGGAGGAAGTGGCTTCAACTCCAACACCGGTGGCTCCTCAATCGACGGCTTTGTTGGTGGAGTTTTGCGGTTTTCAAGATCCAAAGATAACTTTCTAGGCTCATATGAATATGAACTCATACCATGCAATGAATTAACGCACTCCACTCTACCAGCTTTATCATTGACATCCATGTTAAGAAGCACGGCCTCAAGAGGATCCTCAACATTTATCATGGAACTTGTGTCATCCACTATCACAACTGTGACAATGTCCACAAATGAACACACATCTGTGCTATTGGGTTGTCTCATTGATTTGCACACATGGAATACCACCTTCTCATCTCCCACATGGAATGTCAACTCACCCACTTCAACATCAGCCAATGCCTCCCCCGTAGCTAGGAAAGGTCTCCCAAAAATGATTGGCACTTCAAAGTCCACTTCATAATCCAATATGACAAAGTCGGCCGAGAATATGAATTTATCAACACGAACAAGAACATCATCAATTATGCCCAAGGGTCGCTTTATCGATCGATACGCCATTTGAAGTCTCATTGAAATTGGCCTAGGTTGTCTGATTCCCAAAGTCTTGAAAATCGAATAAGGCATCAATTTAATGCTATCCCCCCAAGTCACAAAGGGCCTTGGCAAATTTCGCATTACCGATAGTGCAAGGGATAGTGAAGCTCCGGGATCCTCGAGTTTTGGGGCCATAGAATGAATAATAGAACTCACTTGATGTGTGATTTTAATTGTTTCACACTCCATCGACCTCTTCTTGGTTACCAAATCCTTCATAAACTTTGCGTACCCCGACATTTGTTCAAGTGCCTCCACCAATGGCAAATTGATAGTAAGACTCTTCATCATTTTAATGAACTTTTTGAGATGATTATCACCCTTTTGCTTTACCAACCGTTGAGGGTAAGGTGGGAGCGGCCTAGGTAAGGGTGACTTGGCCTTGGGCACCACCGGCTCGGGAATATCAATAATGTGTTCCCTAGACGGATTCATAGCATCTTGAGTCTCTACCCCGGCCTCATCATCAATATCAATCCGCACATCATTAGTCACATTTGGTTCAACCACATCTTCAACATCCAAAGGCACATTGTCATCATGCAACTCAACTTTATCATTCACAACTTGATTTTCATTCGAGGCATGCACATCACTGCCTCTTCTACTCCTTGGTGTAACTGCCATCACATGATTACTACCTCCCTTCGGGTTCACTACCGTATCACTTGGTAGAGCACCCTTAGGTCGAGTATTTAATGATTGAGAGATTTGGCCAAGTTGCGCCTTCAAATTCCGGATAGAGGTATTAAGAGAAGCCAATTGAGCATCGGAGTCTTGGTTCTTTTTCATCATTTGTTCAACATCACTTCTATTCTTCCCATATCACTACCCGAAGAACTAGATCCTTGAGATTGAAAGGGAGGTAGATTGTGCGGTTGTTGGTACATGGGGGGCCTTTGAAAGCCTTGCCCCTGGTTGCCTTGATTTTCGCTATTATTCCACCCTCCTTTATTATTGTTGTTGTTGCTCCAATGTTATTGTTCCCGTTACAATTGCCTTGATTATTGCCTTGATTACCCCAATTATTGTTTTGATTGTTGTTGTTCCAATTGCCACCACCTCGTTGTTAGTTCTTATTGTTCCAATTACCGTCGCCTTGTTGATTTCCCCAATTTCCTTAGGGACTCCATTGTTGATTCCTTTTATTTCCTCTATTCCCTTGGTAATTATTCACATATTGACATTCTTCGCTTTGCTCATCATAGCACTCATTCGAATAACCACCACCATCATTGTTGTTGTCAAATTGCTCACAATTTCCTTGAGGTTGTTGTTTCCCTCTTTGCCTCCTTTTTAACATAGAAACATTTTCCATTGCATTGACTTGATGCGGGTTTTAGACTTGTTGCAATTGCGCCTTCGCCAATTGATTCATAGTTGTTGTAAGCTCGGCTATAGCTTGGCCATGATCATGCCATTCCTTGTGCAAATAGATGACTGTGGGGTCACCTTGGGGCACATTTGCTCGACTTTGCCATGCCGAAGAGGTGTTGGACAATTCATCAAGTACATCACATGACTCTTGGTAAGAAAGTTTCATGAAGTTTGCTTCGGCTAATTGGTTCACAATGCACTGATTTGTGGTGCTGATGACCCGATAAAAGGTTTGTTGAATCATTGCCTCGGTCATGTCATTATTAGGGCACTCCTTCAACATTGTTCTATATCTTTCCCATATCTCGTGCAAAGGTTCTGTTGGCTCTTGCTTAAAAGCTAGAATCTCATCCCGAAGAGCTGCCATATGACTTGGAAAAAAGAAGTTGGCAATAAAAATGTCCGCCAATTCATCCCATGTGGTGATAGAATGATTGGGGAGTCGTTCTAACCAATCCAACGCTTTACCCCGGAGAGAGAACAGGAAAAGCCTCAATCTTAACGCATTCTCGAATACGTTTGTCTGTTTGCTACCCCAGCATGTATCTATGAACCCCTTCAAGTGCTTGTAAGCATTTTGGTCGGAGGCGCCCGTAAAATACCCTCTTTGCTTGAGCAAGGTCAACATGACATTTGTGATTTGAAAATTCCCCGCCCAGATTCGGGGAGGAACGATGGCACTCGCATATCCTTGATTCGGAAGGACTCTTGGAGCCACTTTTGGCAGTGGCAGAGGAGGTTCTGGAATATTCTCATTCGGATTAGCATTTGCATTAGCATTTCTACCTCTAAGTAGAACTTGAGGTGCTGGAAGCTCATCTTGCTCAAGATCTTCAACCTTCTCCCCCGCCAAGGCACCGCCATGAGGATCATTTCCATTGAGGGCCATTTTTACCTGATTGATCAACACAAACAAAATTAGTAAACAAGAAGGAAAGATAAGCAAATCACAAAACTAGCTACATACACAGTCAACATCGTAAGCTCCCCGGCAACGGCACCAAAAAGTTGATCACTGCCAACTTGCCACTATGCAATGGTAGGAAGAGCGGGTCGCAACTGCTTTTACCCAAATAGTGGTTCGGGGTCAAATTTCCACATGGAGCTTGAAATGGAGTTGTATTGTCTGTCTAGCCTAGAGTTGCGTATATACTTCTAATTGTACTTCTAACATTTTTGGGGTTTTTATATTTATCACTACTGTTATAAACTAATGAGTAAGGCTAAATTAAGCTAGAATAATATTGCTAAGTTGTGTTTAATATATAAAAAGGGACTAGGGTCGTGACACTACCTAGGTGGCTAGTCAACGGGTAGAAGTTACTAAGGGAAGATTAATATATTTGGGGCTTAAGTTATAACCGTTGAGCATTTGTACCCATCCTCACACCTCTCGGTAGAGAGAAAGATTTTGCACAATTGGCTCTCTCGAGACCAATTGGGTAGGCCAATTAGACCAAAAAACTAGGGTTCAAGTAGGGTAATTACTCTCTCGAGGTTTAACCTGTTAATTGGGACTACCATTTCTCATGGGTCCATCCTAATTCCTTGTTGGGTCAATTTTAGGGTCATGGACTTTGTTTCTCAAGAAAAGTTAGACCCACAAAGCTTGAATCAATGTTGCAACCACAAATTCGAAATTGAAACACAAAATTAACCCAAATAACAAACACCCAATCTCAATCTCACCCTAGATGGCAACACTCATCAACTACCCATACTAGGGTTGAGCCACAACCCTAGCTAATGGTTTTAGCTAGACATAATTAAAGAAGAAACAGGAGAAATAGAACAAGAACTAAACATATTAATTAATTGCTAAGAAGAACTACAAGAATCTATTGAGAAATTAATGCTAAAATGCAAAAATAGGCTACAACTTCGTTTCTCACGAGCGCAGCTCAATATCTGGTACAAAACTTGACCTAAAATGGTAAAATATTCTATTTATAGTGGCTGGAAAAACTAGACAAAAATACCCTTACGGGGTCAGCGCGGACCACACAAAAAGGTAGGGCGACCGCGTTGGCTCTTGAACTCCTGAATGTTAACTCTCTGAAGTTGAGGATTGCGGACAGTGCAAAAGTGTGGCGCGGCCGTAGGAGCTCTGGTGCGGACCGCATGAATGTGACCGCGGTCGCGTGGCTTGCTCTGGACCCAAACTGGCAACTCTCTGAATCTCTTCGCGCAGGCCGCATGACTAAGTGGCATGGCCGCGTGAGCTGAACGCGGGCCGCATAAAACCAACCGTGGCCGCGTGGGGAAAGTTCTGAATATACACTTCTCTCAATCTCCTAGTGCGGCCGCATGCACTTTTGTGCAGTCCGCACTAGGATCTTTTTCCATCACTTTACTTGGCCTTTGATACTTGAGTAGGTTTCACTCCGTTTTGAGCCGATGTTCAACATTTTGTCACTTTGTCTCTCAGACCTGCAATCAAGCACAACCTGTGAGCATTCTGGGACTATTTCGTAGCAATTTATACTCAAAGCATAGGCAAGTAGGGGCATAAAACATGTTAAAATCCTACTTATTAGGACCGCCGAAGCCGCCTTCTCCCATACGTACCATACAAATGATCATCGGTGGCGGTGATGACTCGACAATCAACCATGTAAAATTCACTACCATACACAAGTTAAAGCGCATGATCGCTCACGAACGGTTTGATGACTTCGAAGATAGTATCACCTTCGATAAGTCTGATGCCGACAGTTTGTATTTTCCTCATTACGATGCTTTATTTATAACTTTGCGCGTTGCTGACACTGATGTAAAAAGAATCATGGTAGACGACGGAAGCGGCATGTGTATTATCCACCCGAGGGTCCTCATGCAAATGAGACTCAAAGATAAGGTAATACCGCATTGCATAACGCTAACAGGTTTTAACAATGCAGTAGAGCGTACCTCCTGAGAGATATCACTACGCGTTTTGGCGGGAGGAGTCACGCTGGAAACCACATTCCACATAATGAACCTGGAAATGGCTTACAACGTCATCTTAGGACGCGCATGGATACACGCCATGCGAACCATCCCCTCGAGTCTCTATCAGGTAATCAAGTTTCCCACCCCGTGGGGAATATTCAGGATCAGGGGTGAGCCACGCACTGCCCAAGAATGTTACCGGATCGCCCAAGACTACACTCATACCAATCATCTGAAAGGAGCAAGCGCGGAAACATAGCAATCAGCCATGTTGGGGACTAAAATCAACCCGATAATGGAGTGCATTAGGGACCCAGATATCGTAGAAGATTGCAAAGCGACAGTCAAGGATCTTGACCCGGTCCAGCTGGACAACACCGATAGTTCAAAAAGAGCCTACATCGGCCACAACCTCTCCGACCCAAGTAAGCACCATGAATTCTTAACTAACCATGAAGATTTATTTGCCTTCTCCCATTCAGATATGCAGAGGATCCCAAAAGACATCGCCATGCACAAGCTGAATATCGACCCACTTTATCTGCCCGTACAGCAGATAAGGAAGAATTTCAACATCGCGATCAACGAGGCAGTCAATGAAGAAGTAGACAGACTACTAGCCAACGGTTCCATCAGAGAATCGAAATACCCCCAATGGGTCCCCAACATGGTCATGGTTAAAAAGAAAAATGGGAAATGGAGAATGTGTGTAGACTTTACCGACCTGAACAAGTCATGCCCAAAGGGCCCCATATCGACCAGCTGATAGATGCAACAGCAGGGCACGAACTGCTAAGTTTCTTGGACGCCTACTCTGGCTATAACCAAATCCCGATGGCCGAAGAAGACCAAGAAAAGACAACTTTCATCACCCATCAAGGGACATACTGCTACAAGGTGATGCCCTTCTGACTCAAAAACGTTCAAAGAACCGCTCGGTAAAACAATGGACGTCTACATCGACAACATGCTAGTGAAGTCGGCAAAGAGGGAGAACCATATCGACCATTTAAAGCAAGCCTTCCAGCTACTAAGGAAGTACGGGATGAAGTTGAACTTGGAAAAATGCGCCTTCAGTGTGGCCTCAGGAAAATTCCTGGGCTTTCTCATATCATAGCGAGGTATCGAAGTTAATCCGGACCAGATCAAGGCCATAAACACGATACCTGAGATTCTGAATAGCAAGAAGTAGGTACAGAAACTAACAAGGCGAATAGCTGCTTTATCCAGGTTCATCTCACGATCCTCGGACAGATGCCACAAATTCTTCAGTGTGTTGAGGAAAGATCATGGGCTGCAGTGGAACGAGGAATGCATCAAAGCACTAAGGAAATTAAAGGCATATCTATCTTCGCCACCACTACTTGCCAAAGCAGATCCAGGCGAGTGCCTACTCGTGTATCTGGCAGTGTCTGAAATCGCCGTTAGCGCCATCTTAGTTCGCGAAAACAAAGGTACGCAATCCCCTATTTACTATATCAGCAAGACTTTAATAGATTCCAAAACGAGGTACCCGTACCTCAAAAAACTGGCTTTGGCATTAGTCATAGCTTCACGAAAGCTCAGACCTTAATTTCAATGCCACCCCATAAAGGTAATGACAACCTTCCCCCTGAGGGGTATCCTACATAAACCAGAACTCTCGGGTAGACTCGCCAAATGGGCCACAGAGCTTATCAAGCATGACATAACCTACCACCCAAGGACAGCCATCAAGTCGCAGGTGCTCGCCGACTTTGTTGTCGGCTTCAGCACGGGGATATTTCCAAAGGTGGAACAAGAGGCCCGCCGCACCTTTGCTCAGACCGACCTTTGGACCCTCTACACTGACAGCGCTGCGAACGCCTCGGGATCGGGACTAGGACTCTTCCTCGAAGTCCCCACGGGCGAAGTAATTTGCCAGTCCATACGATTCCCCGAGATGACTAACAACGAGTTCGAGTATGAGGCTGTGATTACAGGCCTGAAACTAGCCATCAAATACGAAGCCCGTTGACTCATCCTCCACTGCGACTCTCAAATCATCGTAAATCAAGTCACTGGGACTTACCAAATCAAATAGCAAAGGCTACAAAAATATCAGTCAGAAATCTATAAGCTGATTCCTGAGTTCAACGAATGTCTCTTCGAGCAGATCCCCAGAGCACAAAACGCCGAGGCAGACAGCCTAGCCAAACTGGCCGCAGCCACCAAAATCATCAACAAAGAAAATGTGGTCACTCTCCTCCATTCAGTCATCGATCACGTCCATGTATTCTCTTTAAACCTGACTTGGGACTGGTGCAACCAGTTTGTATCCTACCTGCAGGACGGAACACTCCCACGCGACAAAAAAGAAGCCAAGAAACTCCGGGTGCAAGCTGCCCGGTACAGCCTGATAAATCACGAACTTTACAAAAGAACGTTTGGTGGTCCCCTTGCTAAATGTCTCTGTCCACATCAAACGAGGCAAGTATTAGAAGAGGTGCATTAAGGCCATTGTTGCGCCCATACAGGGAACTGCACCCTTGTCTGATGCCTCATCCGCGCCGGCTACTATTGGCCCACCATGAAGAAAGAGGCAGCGGATTATGTCCGAAGATGTGAACAATGCCAAAAGTACACCCCCATGATACACCAGGCGGGGGAACTCCTCCATTCAGTCAACTCGCCGTGGCCGTTCATAAAATGGGGGATAGATAAAGTCGGCCCCCTACCGGCAGGACGAGGAAAGGTACGTTTTCTATTAGTTTTAACTGATTATTTTTCTAAATGGGTGGAAGCAAGTGTACGCACAAATACGCGAGCAAGAGGTCATCACCTTCATATGGAAAAATATCATATGTCGTTTCGGCATCCCCAAAGAAATCAACTACGACAATGGGCCCTAGTTCATCGGTAGGAAAACAACTGAATTCTTTGAGAAATGGCACATCAAGCGGATACTCTCCACCCCGTATCATCCCGTCGCTAACGGCCAAGCCGAGTCTTCCAACAAAACAATATTAAACATACTGAAAAAGAATCTCGAAGAAGCCAAGGGGCTATGGCCCAAATTACTATCCGAAGTATTATGGGCGTACCGAACTACGCCCAAGTCTAGTACAGGAGAAACACTATACTCACTGGTCTACAGGACTGATGCAGTCATACCCGTCGAGATCGGAGAACCAAGCCTGAGATACTCATATACCAGCGGAGCAGACAACAACGAAAGTAGGTTAAAATACCTAGACAGAGTCGATGAACGAAGAGACATGGCCCATATAAGAATGACGGCCCAAAAATAGCAGGCAAAAAGATATTACAACAAGAAAGCTAGAGTAAGACCGCTCAAAGTCGGCGACTACGTCCTCAAGGCCAAAACACTGGCATCGAAAGACCCAAACGAAGGAAAGTTAGGGACCAACTGGTATGAACCATACAAATCACAGTAGCAGCAAACAAATGAGCGTTCCAACTAGAAACGATAGAGGGAAAACCTCTCCAAAACAATTGGAACATCGCCTATCTCAAATACTTCCACTTCTGAAAGGCATCTCCCAAGTCGTACTCTTTTTCCCTCGCTTGAGTTTTGTCCCAATTGGGTTTTCTCGGGAAGGTTTTTAACGAGGCGACAAAAGGGATACCTGGTGGAACAGGATTGCAAGTTCACCATATCGGCCAACCGACACGGTCCGCAGGCCAACATGGTAAATGGACTACACTATAGAACTCTCCATTATTCTCCATTGTATGAACAAAATTCTCTATTATATGAACATAATTCTCTATTATATTAACAGAATTCTCCATTTTATGAATAGAATTCTCCATTGTATGAACAGAACTCTCCATTATTCTCCACTGTACGAACTGAATTCTCCATTGACTGAATGAAATATCCATTACACGAACAAGATTTAATCTACATTCTACGACAGATACTACTTCGATGACACTCGAAGTAACATCCTAATGGCTAAAGCCATCGATGCCAGTTCGACCTCGTTCGAACCACGACGGATACTACTTCGACGACACTCGAAGTAACATCCTAATGGCTAAGGCCATCGATGCTAGTTCAACCTCGTTCGAACCACGATGGATACTACTTCGATGACACTCGAAGTAACATCCTAATGGCTAAAGCCATCGACGCCAGTTCGACCTTGTTCGGACCACGACGGATACTACTTCGACAATAGTCGAAGTAACATCCTAATGGTTAAGGCCGTCGATGCCAGTTCGACCTCGTTCGAACCATAACGGATACTACTTCGATGACAGTCGAAGTAAAATCCTAATGGCTAAGGCCATCGACGCCAGTTCGACCTCGTTCGAACCATGACGGATACTACTTCAATGACAGTCGAAGTAACATCCTAATAGATAAGGCCATCGACGGCAGTTCAACCTCGTTCGAACCACGACAGATACTACTTCAACGACATTCGAAGTAATATCCTAATGGCTAAGGACGTCGATGCCAGTTCGACCTCGTTCGAACCACGACGGATACTACTTTGACGGCAGTCGAAGTAACATCCTAATGGCTAAGGACATCGATGCCAGTTCGACCTCGTTCGAACCACGCTGGATACAACTTCGATGACAGTCGAAGTAACATCCTAATGGCTAAGGCCATCCACGCCAGTTTGACCTCATTCGAACCACGACGGATACTACTTCGATGACAGTCAAAGTAACATCCTAATGGATATAGCCATCGACACCAGTTCGACCTCGTTCGAACCATGACGGTTACTATTTTGACGATAGTCGAAGTAACATCCTAATGGCTAAGGCATTTGACCTCGTTCGAACCACGGCACAACCGTTTGACGAACAACAAAAACAACCTCTATGGAGGCTAAGCATTACAACAAATGGAAAAAGCGGCAAAAGTAAAAATTATATTACAACAAAAGTATATTTGTACATTTTCTCCCGCGGACGAGTCCCAACACACTATACAAGCCAAAAAATGTATTACAAGTTCATAACTGCATGTCACCCTCCGAGTGGTAAGCGTCATTATACCAGGAAGAGGAGTCAAGGTGGTTAACATCTTCGGAAGCAGGCCCCTTCCTATGAGGAGAGTCGGAGTAATAACCACACGCTTCACGAGCAGCGCGAGCCTCGTCCCTCCATTCTCGGACCTCTACCTCGATTTCCCAACCCACAGCATGAAGCTCGTTATACACATCGAGCTTAACCTCTGCAAAAATCCACATTTCATGCGCACTACGACGTGCACTCTGATCGGGCGAAGGGCGAGATGAGGAAGGTCATGAAAGCCTATTAATCTCCACTACCCGAGCGTCAAGTTCGACAGTCAGATCCGCCACCCTCCATTACAGGTCAGCGTTCTCCGCCGCCACCCTCAGTTGCAGGTCAGCGTTCTCCGCCGCCACCCCACGGCTCAACTCAAGATCGTCCTCTTTCGTCCTGAGGAGCTCCTCCAACTCGCTATTGTGAGCCACGGTTTTCATCAGCTCACTATCCTCCACCTCCTCCTCCACCTCAGATCCTCTACGTTCCGACTGGGACTGCCCCCGTTCGACTTCCGCTCGACGTTTGGAGCGGTACTTCTAATTATTTTTCAACATCTTCTTGAAGAGGGCAGTCCGTTTTTGCTCACGGCGTCCCCTCTCCACCTCCAAAACAAGGGTTTGAAAAAGAAGAGAGAAAGCAAAAGTAAGCAAGCCTCAAATTAGTCTAACAAAATGCAGAAGAAAGAAAGGGAACAAAAGAGTACCTATAAAGCCATGCCGGAAACCCTCCGGGATAGCTCCGCATCGCCCATCGTACGGAGCGCCTCGCTCTCAAAGGCGGCACACAACAGGGTAAGGCCCAAAGCAGCCTTCTCACTATTCAAAAGCAAGTTGTAAGCCGCTAGAATTGTAATATGACGGTCGGAGCCATCCATCGTCATCGCCACGTGGGTAAGAGCACTTACGAACTCGTCAATATCCCCCTGAGCAATTTCGGATTCTGATTTCTCCGCTTCATCGCCAGGCCCCTCGACATTGGTCGATGACCCTCCCTCGACAGGACGCGTGGAATTGGTGCCCGAAACGGCACCCCTCTATTGAGACGACCTCCTAGAAAGAATGGTGTCGGCCATGAATGAAGGCCTCGGCGTCGGTCACGGTACCTTACTTCCACCGGCTTCGGTAGCCACCGCCTTGCCTTTTTTGAGCCTCCTTCGCTTTCTTCCTGGCGACTCTTCACCATCAGAGGGTTATCCCACGGATTGCAGAGCCGGCGCCAACGATGCCAACTCCCATATAACCATAGTCGTTGAGGTAACCCCCTGTAAGGGAACTGGATAAAGATCCCCTTAAACAGACTCAACTGATACATTATGAGCGTCCAAAACGACGTTGGATCATGCGGAAATGGGGACGGTTGCCTTCTTCCTCGAGGTGCCTCGACCTGTCGCCCAAACAAAAAAAAATTAGGGGGGAGGGGGGGTAAGTAAGCGGGGTCGCATGATTCACAAGGCCAAAAATCGAAAATCTACCTGAAGCGACTTTGGGACCGTAACACAGCATAAAGGCAGGCCAAGTGCGGGTCTCCTCCGCGTAAGGTAGCAGGTCGGCAACCCATCTCCTAAGTTGGAAACGGGCCGAGGCGGATGATCCATAGTTGTAATATAAAAGTTAGAATCACACGGTCACAAACAACAAGGAATGTACCAAATTACGATACTTACGTGTCGAATTCCACCTCTCCGGGAACCCGACGGGATTGGAGACCAGGTGTTCGGTCCTAACAAAAAAATATTTGCGCCAAAATTCGCGACTCGCCCGGTCGTCGGTCTTAACCATTAATCCTCTCGTACCACGACCTCGTAGATGTACCATGGTCCCTCTTAAATAACAGGCACTAAACAATTGAAGGAGGTGATGGACCGTGACCTCACATCCGGCCAACTTCGCGTACTTAGTCAGTAGCAGAAGCACCTTCAGGGTGTACGACGTAAGTTGAGTCAGAAAAATATTGTAGAACATGGAAAACTCCTCTACCAAGGAAAAAGAGGAAGGTTGTAACCAATCACAAATGGATACTCATAAAAAGTGCAATATCCTGGCCTATGAACATCCACATGATCCCCCTCCGCCGGAATGATCTCTACATGAGCAGGTATGTTGTACTTCACCTGTAAGTCATCCAAGTGATTTTGTAATGACAGGGAGAGCTTTGAATCCGGAACGGGAGAGTCCTTATTGAAGTCACTGCGGGCTAAGGTACGTTGCGGCAGCAGCGCCTCTACGGTAAGAGGAGCCATGTCCTCTTCTTCTTCCGCCCTTCCACCATCAGAAGGGGTGGCATGTTCAACGGGGCAACCACCGGAATCCTCATGTTGCCTCGTCAAGGTTTAGTAATGATTTCGATAAAGAAAGGGTTATGCACATAAACAACAAAGGAAAGGGAGATTCTCAATCAGGAGGAAACACACCGGAAGATGAAGATATATACGAAGGGGGAATGCTTCTGCAAACGATCAAAAGTTTGAATCAAGTTAAACCCTACCCCTATTTATAGAGTTGGAAGGTGTCAGAATCGAAGAGGCACAGTTTGAACCGGCGCGGGAAACCAAGCGCCAGAGTTGTTGATTCCCTGCCCCGAGAATACACGTAATGATGACACATGTGGATGCTGACATCGCACGGGGAAAGGCATTACGATTTGGTGATTTGACAATCATGATGATTGTTTCATACCTGTCATGTCACAAGTCTAAATCTTCATCAAAATCCCTCAAAATTGAGATATAAACTCCAAAACATATTCCCAATTATTTATAACAACACCCAATCAAAATAAATAATAATTTTTAAAAATCCAAATTTGAATTCAAAGCTTCAAAGCTTTTTAATGGTTGTCAATGGTGGAATTGTTGCTCTCTTGTTGCTTTGAAGGTTTGTTCTTCTTCATTGAGAAAATTTGAAGCAGAAGGTAAATGCGTGTATGAACTTTGAAGATTTGACTTCAATTTTAACTGGTTTTAGAAGAAAAAACTTGCAAATGGACGTTAATGGAAGGGTGTTACATATGTTTCTCTGGTTTTAGCAGAGGGAATAATGGGTTTGAAATGTGGGTGTGGGGAGATACGTGGGTGAGGGTGTGGGTTTAGGAGAGAGAAACGTGGGGGGTGGGGTTTTGGACGAATATACAGTGGCGTTAATTAAGGAGTGATATACGGTACATATTAATTGTACAGTTAAAACACATTATGGTATAGAATTGGTAATTAGGTATGCTAAATGTGATTAAATCAAACCTTAAACATTGAGGGTAATATAGTTTCCTATATGGAATTGGAATGTAAAAATTCCTTTTTATATTTTATAAAAAAGTCCACCATCTATTATGACCCAACCAATCCACCAGCTAGCTACTATTAATTTTTATTGGACTGGTGGATCTTGTAATATTATTGCAATTTGACGAATTGCAGTGGCTAGTAATTGTGTTATTACCAATTGATATTAAATATCGGGTTATGATTTTATGATAGTGTATCATGTAATTCATTATAAAATAATAATTTTGTGCCAAATTTATTTATATTTAGAACTATAGTTTGTGATAATAATAATGAATACAATCGATGAAGATTCTGCATATACTGAATTAACAAGTTTTTATGTTTCGTATTATTGGGTATTTTTATTTTATTTTATAATTTTTAGAATTTATAAGTATAAATTATGTTTCATATTTTTTCACAAAAAAAAAAAGTAAAATATATTTTAAAAATTGATATCGAAATAAATTTTCATCTTCAAACCAAACTTCACTCAAATCAGATTTTTTTTAAACAAACTTTGGAATCCATAGTCAAAGGGAGTTGACAAATAATAACGTGACATGTCTAAGTATTACCTACTCCGTTCATGTCAAATTATTTTAGGTCCTTTTAAATTTAAAACCATCCAGTGAAAGATAATTTCGCAACTTAATCATTTGAAAATTTACATGTAAAACTTACTAATATGTACATCTTTTTCTTGTATATATTTAAAAAATTAAATAAATTTCTTAGTATCTTTCATAGGCTGCGTGCTTTTAGAGTTAGACTATGAGGAGAACAAACTCCATTTTATTAACCAATATCTTCCCAATTAACAAATCTTCACCGTCTCCTGGCAAAATGTCAATTCTAAAATGATGATTAATGAGGCATTAAAGGTTTAAGAATTAATATTTCCATAAATATAAAAGCAAATCTCACTAAACAAAGTGGGCAAGAAAAAATGATGGTATTTACTACTATAATAAAGGCAGTGTGAGAACTGAATCATTGGCTTCCGTAGCTGGTTATAGCATTAGCATTTCATACTATACAGCTGCTAATATTTTGCAGTTTTGCTTTGAATCATGGTAGACTATTTGTAGTAAGAGTTTCTTTACTAGGACCTGATTTTTTAGCTGTCTCATGAGCTCCAGCGGGACTCAGTTTGTAGTCTAAACCAGCTCCATATTGCCAAGCCTCAAGTCGGCGCTTCCATTCGTATCTCACCTTGGCTGGAAATGATCCTATCAATGGCCTAACATAGAATCATATATAATTGTCAGGTGGCTATGACATCTGGTTACAATGCAAATATGAAGCAAGAAAGGAACTGTGTGTTACAAAAGCTCAGTACCTAATTGCGGGGTCAACGAAGGTAGAGAGAAATGTATAGTATCCCAACATGAAAAAATGTCCAGACCAGTCAACAAGCACAGGAATTCCAACCTGAAAAATCATCTGTAGTTTAGTCTTCCTCACCAAGATGCAGCACAGCGTTTACACAAATAGATATATTTAGAATAGTACAGATGCCACAGAGTGAAATGACTCGTATTGATCTATTTAGATGACATAATTCTGTGTCTTCTGTGAATTTGTGATACTCAAAGGCAGACCAGAAGGAGAAATTGCAGCAATTCTTAAGTTTTGTAAGGTTCTTGTGAAACATGACAGTCTCAACTTTGCAACACCACTCCCTTTCTACTCTCACCAGCCTAAAAAAGGACAGATGAAGTATTTTCTAAGTGATTTTATCAATAATGAACAAGCAATTTGATGCTTACAACAACACCACAAACTATAAACATATTTTACTGCAGGAACATAAAAAAATGTATAGTTCAGTTATTACATGGTTTTCGTGGATTTAGTATTCCTGTATCAAGAGCGAGTAATTCAGAAGATGAATATAATTAGGTGTGTAGCACTATTTGACGTGCAGCTCGTTGTCACAATATAACAGCCATAAAATGGTGGCTGTTGCATTGGACTTTAAATAAAGCACCCCAATCAAGCCATTAGAAAACTCGTATCTTGAAGGATATGACATTTACAATAGAAGAAATGGAGCAAGGTGCGGGTGCAAAAATGAGTAATGAAAAACGGCAGCCATATATTTACCTGCTTGAATATTGATGGAATAATTTGAGGTCTCGTTAACATTACAAGGCCTAATGTTTTCACAAGAGGTCCAAACTGTATAACGTCCTATATCAGTTGAGATGAAAGGAAATTAGTTCTAGATATAGAAGCCGTATGCCACAATAAGATAGCTCACCTGAAGAAAAGGTCTCAAGACAGGATCCCCTAGTTTCTGCAAGTAGATGACAACAAGATAAAGGTAAAGAACTCAAAATCCTATACTAAAAATGTCAAAGCATTGAACACATTATCGAGTGAAGATGGCGGCGTACCTGCATACTCATGAAATTGGCAAAAAGAAGTTCATTGACGAAATCTGGTGGAACATTTGACTGTTTCTTTGCTGACATGGCCCTTTGAAATAACCAGGAAGAACTCAAGTTCGGCTGCAGAACATAATACATAAGTATGGTGACATCTCAAGTTCAGCTGCAAACTTAATACATAAGTATGGCGATAGTACAGTTGCAAGTGTTTATGCATCAGCTGGAAACTCACCATGTAAGGATTCAACATGGACAAGCTTCTCGAGTCCAGAAAATTGCCATCAAGTGCTTCATATATACCTTGAATCCCAAAGGAAAAGACCAAAAATAATCAGTGCACTAGAAGCCACATCTTTTTCCAAGAGGGAAAATACCTATTACGCACAAGCTCATTTGCGGGTCAAAAGTTAAGGAGAGGATGGACAGATAACAGCTAAAGCGTGTAATGATCAAAATTAAGCAGCACAAGAAATCTGCAATCTTAATTTTCTTTCAGCTAGTGCCTAAAATGCCAAGTACATTTCAAGATTTATTAGAAGGCTGGTAGTCCATTAGGCTGGGTCGTTGATAACAGGACACAGCTACATTTATAGTAATTAATTAATTAGCTGTAGTGCATTTGAAACATCCTGGCAATTCAAAAACAATCAAGAAAAAGAAACGTGCAGTCCTAAGAAGTAGATCTACAAACCTCAAAGCACAAGTCTAACACATTTTGAATTAAATTGGTCAAATATCTAAAAGAGGAAAGCTGGTTGACATGTGTTATTAGTCTTTTCTTCTCGAAAGAAGGTTTTATATAATAGCAAGATGTTATACATTGAGGTAAGATAAGATAAAATTTTACCAGTAGTCAATCTCCCCAAATGCCTAGTCAAACTCCCAAAACCACCAAAAGAAACTGGTGACTGTATGCCGCTAGCATCCCCAAACTGTAGACATTCAAACTCATGTATTCTGTTGATATGTAATTTGTAATTGCTATGTATCATGGCTTTAAAGGGTTTGATGAAACACCTGTAAGATGCGATCAAAATCTGCTGGCAATGGACTGCCATCAAAATGAAAGGGAACAGAATTATCAGAAAAGTAAGAAAGTAAAGCGACCAAGAAATTTTTTATAATAACTCCTGACTTATAAATACACCAAAAGTCATGTATCAAAATGCAAGGAGTTACATATATTTAAGCAGTGAGGAAATGGATGCAACTCTCATTTTATTGCATAGAAAGGATGCTACAGTTAGTCACTTATTGATGGAAAAAAAATTAAGTTAGGTGGCAAGTGAAACAATAACAACATCTTATGGATATAAATCATGTCCTATGCACAAAACTTAAAGTTAATGGTTACCTGTCTCTATATGTTGGGAAAATGCCATATATTATCCTCATGATTTCCAGATCATCGAAAGACACGCCCTACAAGTTCAAAAATGGAAGAAATTAGCAGTTGAATAGATCACTAAGGAGAAATAGCAAGTTTATACAACAAGATAGCAGTTACTGTCAAAATCCAAAGCACTGAACCTACACAGCTAATCCAAACAACAAAAACAATAACATGAGTCCCTTGGTTGTTATTTATAACCGACGTCAGATCTTTCAGGGGTTAATTTTCTTCTAAAGAAGATCGGTTGCAAGGAATATTAACAAGCTAAATCTTCCAGAGTAAGAAAAAGAGAAAAGCAGAAGTATGCCAGATATAAGCCTCAAATAGCATACTCCAAAGGTTACCTGGTACTTTGGCATCAAATCCCAGTAATCTTCTAGTAACTCTTCCAGCTGTGGAGATCCGGGTTGAGGATCAACATAAGTGAACATATAAGTGGTTCGATCCATGGGACCCGAGCCGGCAGGAAATGCCTGAAGATCATGGGAACATTGTTATTTGCTAAGCACAAAAAATTTCCAAATTATGATGTGCAAGATATTTTAAAGCATCTTAGCGATTCACATAGCATGATTTCCAAGTACTTTGAATCATTTTACCTCCCAGAAATATTGGACTACTGACTGGCTTGTTTCTTTAATGGAAGCACTGCTAAATATGACATCACTTGTACAGTTCTCCTTAAAACCACGGCAGCAAGTACCAACCACAAGGCACATACCATCTGGTTTCCTTCCACATCTAATCTAAAGCAATTTTCAATCATAAGAGCCAGTTCAAGACATTAGAAAATGAACTAACAAAAGAATCTAAAGGGGAAGTTAGTGAGGTATAGAAGACTTTTATCAAAAGCGTCGGCATAACTATTATTAGGTCCAAGTAATCCTTGAATGTTTGATATTTTTGGGAAATTAATTTGGAATAATAGGAGAGTTGTCTTCATTTACCATCTTCCAATCCAAACATATCATTGGGATGCAACATAACCGGCCGTTAACTGTAACTTACCTCTCCAGGACCTTTACATCACGTGATAGCAGAATCATTTCTTCACCGAAAGAAACATTTATAGTTGTATGCTTTAAGAAAAGGATTTTGCACCTGCTTTACAATAGGAGAAAAATTCCCCATTGCATCAATGATGAGACGTGAGAATAAAGTCTTTCCCTCATTTAGTTGCAAGACCTGCAAGAAGAAAAGTAAGAACAATATCTGGATGAACTTTACTCATCTAGTATGAATTCAATAGTAGCAGAAAGATAACTGATAGCATTTGACAACATTCTTTTGACATTAGTTTAAAGCCTTTGACTGAAAGAAACCCAGATATTATACCATCCGTCATCTCGTCTTCATAATTATTTGTGATTTCGGGACTACTTCTAAGTTTTCCTCTCTGAAAGAATTCTAGAATTTTGTGATTTCTATATTTGATAAATTTTACGCGTGTGTTTTAGAATTTTGGTCTTTTTATCTCAGCCTCATCATTCTGGCCATTGGTAGGTTGGTCAAATTGAACACAAGTCATTTGAGGTTAAGCACAAATTTAATTAAGGCAAAACACAATGCCCAAATTAAAATCAAATGAAGAAATACAATTGCTCTTTTGCCTAACCTAGGATGATAGCTAATTGTTAAAGTGCATCCTTAAATAGCCACATTTATGAGTAAGTAAGCCTACTGCTGAGTCCTCATACACGGATATGCTAGAGACGCTGTAACCTTCAAATGTGACACCTCCAAGGGAATTGAAACGCTTTTTCATAATCTCCACAAGCTTTACTGGCCTACGAACAGATAGATATAAAAGAGCATTACGATCTTCAGCTAGGTTTTTACAAAATTAAAAGAAAGAAATTTTATGCGACAGAAAAATCATCTAAACTATAATAATAAAAACTTGTATGTTCAGATGCGCCATACGAAGATAGAAGTACTTCACTTCATTGACAGTAGAAGATAGCTGATTCTTCATCTTCCATAACATTGAGAGTATGAAAACAACAACAACAATAACTACCCCTCATTCCCAAGATGTCGGTTATATAATCCTCATTATCCATTTTGTTCCATTCGGATCCTATAATAGAAAGTGATGTGGGAAGCCTAAACAAGCAGGACCTATTGTGTTGTTAAAGTAGCTTATAGACTGCCTATATATCTTCAGAAAAGGCTATATCTACAATTTTCCACGGTTTGACGTTCAAAACATTATGTTAATTAAACCTAGTTGTTTTCTTTCATCAGTATGATGTGTGTACGTCCTGCTCTTATGGCTTCCTAACTGGCAGTTTGTTCTGATCCTGCTTCTGTTCCAAGAAAGAATAGGGTTAATATATCTTTCAAGAAGATTGGATATTGAAGGATGCGCCCGGATTGGAGCAGTAGAGCTGCATAACTCAATGTGTTTCAAAGAATTATCTCAACATAACTATATCAGGGATCTAGAAATATTAGGCAAGAAGCTTTCAGGAAATCCTCCGTTCTGGTTCTATCTGCGTAATGCATCAATTTGTTTCAGGTTTTTTTTTTTTTTTTGCTTTGTAATTTGGCAAATTTTGCGCTACGATCAAGAAAGCTGATATGAAATCTATCTCAATTTCATAATAAAACTTATGCGTGATCATTTATATTTCACCTGATGCACTCTCATAGTGCTGATGGATGAGTCTCATGTATTAACTTACATGCGAACAGGAAAAAGAAGAGGGGTTTTGATGTTCTTATAGTAGCAATCACGGTAAAACTTTACAGTTATGAACTTTGGCTGCATGCTGATTCCGCAGAGGACAAATAGACTTACGAAACACCAAGATTGAGAATGTCCTGGACCCAAATGTCTCCCTTCCCTTCAAATCCACATCTATTCTGCAAAATGACACAGAAGCCAAAAGAGAATAAGTAACGATGCCTAGAAAACAGTAGAGGACCCTTAGTAGGAAACAGATCCCAGAAGTCATTTCAAAATTATACACTTGACCAACAGTATTGTTAAGATGTTTAACTTTTCCCTCTTTTGCTCTATCTATCGTCACCCCAAAGTCCATTCACAATAGGAAAGAAAGATTTCGTTCTTTATAGGCCTTCCAAACAAAAATTAGTAGGTCCACACTGGTCAAGGAAAAATCATTATCAGCAGAATTAGGCTTATTTTATGCACAAATATATTCTAGGATAGAGAACATACAGGGTTGAAACTGGCAGCTGTAGCCTCTTCAATTTCATCTTCAGTTAAAATGCCAACTTCAACAAGTTCCAGTAGCTCTTTCCTAGATATGTTCCACTCTTGTTCCCTCTGTATTCCCAGAAAAGTCAAAGGATTATAGGACTCCTAAGTAGATGACTAGTTCTAAATGCATAACTGAATCCCACTAAGGCAATGAGTATAATGCAATACCCCTTTTAAAACATTCCTTTCCACGACTCCAACTCGAAGACCTTTGGAACTTAATGCTGTGGCAATGAAGATTCCCAAAGTACCTCCACAAACTATGACATCAAACATTTCCTCTAAATTTCCATTATGCTCGGAATCTTTGTATGATCCAGGGAAAGACGAAACCACTTTCTTGGGTTCTTCAACAACTACTACAAACAGGAAAATTAAGTACCACTATCCATTTCCTCCAATATAATAGAAGGTAGTATGTTTTTTTGAAAGTACATTTATTTACCTGTTGAAGAAGAGCAAATTTTAGACCATAGCTGGTCCAATCTTTTTAATGCATTATATGAGTATGCACCACCAGCTCCACCAACCTCCCCACTTACTGCAATTCCCTCCATTATCCTCTGCAGCACCATTCAATCTTTATATTAATTCAGTATTATAAATGTACTATAAAACACATAATTGGCTGGGATTGACCAAAGAAAGTGTACCTGGGTTCTTGTAGGAGTGGCTTGTGCTTGAATAGAAACTTTTTTTCTATTCCCAAAAGGTCTAATTGCCGAAGGGTACTGAAAGACTCCATTTTTTATAGTTGGCTGAAGCTGCAGCTGAAGTGCCATTATGACTATTCAAGATTCAGAAAACAAAGAAAAGAATTGGTTGTTTCCCTCAGGCCTCAGGTTATCATATTTGAGTAGTGAACCAACTCCAACTCTCCAAATAAGAGGGGAGTAATATGAGAACAAGCGTTAGACACGATAGAATAGTAGTCCATGATTTTGTGAGTTGTAATTTTGACCATCCATTTCATGCTACCAGAAATCTCTAGAATTTGTTCCCTTAGTTGCACTTTCGGTCTTCTATTTTCAGTTAATGTTTGGTTGGGTACCAAGAAAAAGATCCTTCTTTTTTCTCTTCTTGTAAATTATTTTTTATTTGTTTACCTATGTATTTACACATCCTTGGTTGTAGACTAATTGTTCTACCATTAATATAGATTAGTCGAAAAGGCACAAGCAGTCAGCATAAATAAAGATATCACCAAACATTAGAAATCAGACGTGCAGATAATCTATTACGGCAATTTGAGATACAAATTTCTTATCGGTAGAAATACATGATTTAAATCATACGAAAGCAAAGTGATTATATTTGTTTTTATATCTCTTCTTAAGGGTAACTAGTGGCGTTCGATTTAAAATTAATTTTTTATCTGTAATCTCTCCAATATTGAGTCTCATCCAATGAGCACTTTTCTACTTTGAAAAGAAAAGGAAACAACGAATTGGGGTAGAGCATCTATAATTGTCAGAAATCCAAATGACATTTAAATCATCCGAATCAATACGATGGGATTGAAATTGCAACTTATCAATTTTAAACTGACTGTACAATTTATAATTATCAAGTTCCGCCGAAAATCTTTTTTTATTCTTATACATCTTCCCTACACCCCAACAAGGTTGGTAGAGGAACAAATGTAATGCCAACAAAGGAATTCAAATCAAACACCAAAAAGATTTCTGTATACAAATGCGTTAGAGAATGACCGAGTTGCAGCAAAACAGGTGTCAAAGGTGTTCTTGATCACAGGAAATGGAGCTTATATTTCACAACCTTGTGAAACACAGCAAAAAGAGAGAAAGGCATGCTAGACTATCTTGGCTAGAGTGTTTTTCATTTACCAACCATATCTCTAAACCTAATGATGCAAGTTATGGCACGCTCAAAATCACCATCTTCCAGGGCGATAGTGAAGCGACAGTAACCAGGAATTCCGGTCCACGAAGAGCTATTGATGCACAAACCAGTGGTCTTAAGCATGGCTTCTCTGATATTTGTGTCATCAAGTTTTCCTTCCCATGAAGATGAAGCGCTGCTGATTTCAACCGTCTTCCCGAGATAGGTAGATGGCTTTGCCACCACTGAAACGCCAGAATGAGCCTCAAGCACGTCCCAGCCACAACTTTCAAGGGTCTGTTACACATAAACCGGGACATTTGTATGAGAGAACTATATTCAAGAATTACCAACTTGGAAGCCATTTATAACAAATTCATATATGGAGGCTAAATACGATTTCAATTTTCTTTAAATGGTAAGAAAAAAGAGATCATATAAATATTTTAGAAGTCAGTCACATGGTTTGGCCACAACAGCATATGAGCAATTTGTTAAACGCCTAATCCATAATGTAGAGAAAATGGTCTACACAGTGACTCTAATAAACGGCCTCTTAGTCAAGATGATTACTTAATGCAGCCACGAATGTAATCACAATGACAGATGACTAAAGTTCGAATGCTGGTGCAGAAATAACCAGAAGATGAAGTGATAATAAACATCTATAGATGTGGATTAACCTTTCGAGGAAAAAATTATACCTTTTTCAAGAGCTTATATCGACTAGCCAGAATATTTTCCTGCTGTGAGACTGCATTGGAAAGTTCTGCTGTTCGTTCTCTTTGATCCAACAGCTTCTTTACTTGGTATTTGATAGTGCTGTGAGGTTTGCTCAAACCTGGAAAACTGTGGAATGCATCAATTAAAGCTGGATGGTCTAGAAGCAGAAATCCAAAATTAATTCCAGCTGTAAGCATCTTCAGATACAATCCTCCAAGCAAAGTAACACAGAATGACTGGTTCTGAGATCTTAGTTTTGCTAGAGTGTCCTCCAAATTCCAGCCATCCCAGCCCTTGGAGTTGAACTCCAAACCAGAAAATGAAGTATCAATTATGACCCTTGCCCCAAAGTTTGCACACACAGATAATATATTCTTTATCTCTTCGTTGAGGTAAAGCTGCCCAGTAGGGTTGACAGTTGGTCCAGAAATATAAATCCAAGGTTTGTTGACGGTCTTCAAAAAACTTTCAACTGTTTTCTGTGTCAATTTAAACCCTTCCTCTGGACTTGTAGGTATATATGCTATATTTGCTTTCACAAATTTAGCAGCAGACACATAACTACCATTTGAGCCAGCTGGGAAGCATAAAGTCCCACCTTCATGAATGCAACAAAGTACCAATTTACTAAAAAGAGCTAGAGGGCAGTCAGCATATATAAATTCTGTCCTGCTGTTACTTGGGAAACCATAACTACTCTCCATTAGCTGTCTAATGTTGCTTGTCACATCAATTTCTGACTCTGCAATGTTCTGTCTCACAAAGCTCTCAAAAATGGCTGCCTTGACAGGAGTTGGTATAGGTAAAAAGCTTTGATCTACATCCATGTGAATCAGAGTATTGTCTGAATCAGTAACAGATAACTCTGCATGATTGAGTACTGAGGAGACAGAGCCAGGAAAGCCAATCATCTTGGATGCTTTCAACTTCTCGGCTTCCCTCTGGGAGATGTATAGAAGGTAACTTTTAGTACATAGTGCTCAAATTAAGCAGCTATTATAGGCAGAGTTAAAGAGACACGCGCAACTAAAAAGTAGGAAAGTGCACACATCTCAAGATTTAGAATATCTTGTTGTTGGTACATTCCTTTTATTACTACTGATTATTCAAATATTAGCTTAATTAGTGTTAAAATTTGATGCCTCACCCAATAGATAGGCCCAAGTCCTAGTAGCCCTGCCAATGGTGACTAAGCATAGACTCTACATTCGGAAACCATGTCAATTTTAGCACTTGTTTTAATGGAATTTGGGGTTTTTAGTCATTCTAAATGCAGGTCCATTTGAAAAGCAATAATTTCCATATTCATAAGAATTTTCTCTCTAGAGAATTTAATATGGATAAAGACGCGGAAAAAGAAAAGCCAAATTGCCAGCTTTATATGATCCAGAAAAATGAGTGTAATCTTGAGATACTCAAAGTTAAAAAGCAGGTCTTCTCTTTTTTTTTTCTTTTCTTCACTTTCCTGCCTTATTTACATTTTCAGAAAATCCAGATTAGATCTTATACCAGTGATGAAAACCTTAAAGTGCTATAGTTACAACTAAACTTAGGGGTTGTTTGGTAGGGTGCATAAGAATAATATTGAATAGGGTGTATTAGTAATGCTGGTATTAGTTATGCTGACATATTTCTTATCCATTTTTTGGTTTGATGTAATAAAGCATTGCACAGTTTCTAAAAAAATTGTTTGTTTACAAAAATGCCCTCAAAACCAGTCCATAACTCTAAACTTTTTAAAATAAACATATTGAGAAATGTTTTTATATGAAAAAGTTTTAAAAAAATTATTTGATTTGTCTACCTATATTGTAATATAGAACTAAAATTTATTTATAAAAAAAGAAAAATATGCTAAGTATTTATTTATTTAGTAGAGATATAATCTTATTTCTCACTATTTGGATTATTTTAAACCTGCATTACTATAATAACTAGCATATTTTAATCAAGCATAAATTTGAAGGATAATTTTGTCTTTAACTAAGATAATGCATGTATTGAAACCCATTGCATTGCTAATACCATGGTTTTCTATGCATTAGTTATGCATAGGATGATAATACCAACTAGGATGTATAACTAATGCTTTATAACTAATGCATAGGTTCAAAATACCTACCACGCAAGGTATTATTAATACACACTGCTAATACATGCATTATTTTAGCTAATGCATCCTACCAAACAACCCCTTACATCCAATGGCTATAAAAGTGGTGAGGCAAAGGCTAATGAGCATTAGGCAATCATAAAAGAGCCTAACTACTAACCTCAGCAGGTGGACGTCGATCGGCAAGCTGAAAAGCTAGGAGCTCGTGGAAAAGACAGCCATAATAATATTGGCTTATAAGAGCAGTATTTCCTTGTAGTAGTTCCATGGTTTTGGATAATGCTTTATAGATAGTTTTGTCTTCTGATATGACGAAAGCTACTTCCAGATCTGAATATACCTGAAAAAAGAAAAAGATTACGATTATGAAGCTAGCTAACAAAACCCGCCAAGTAACTTAGAAACCAATTATAAAACAGGACCTAAAAATCCTTTAGTAATGCTCTAGCAATACTTAATGGGAAATATAAACCTACCTGATTCTTCACTAAGCCACAAATAATTGCTGCATGTGAGGGAAGAGTAGTTCTAGCAAGGAATTTAAGGACACCATTAGATTTGGGGAGGCTGGATAGTTCAAATTGGTCAGATATGTCTACAAACAGACGACATCCAATTTCCCTTGTGGTGTCAAGTAGGTACTCAAAAGAAGAACTAGTAACTGATTCAAATTGCGCCATCCCAGTAACTACAACTTGAGGCTTTAACTTCTTTATCAGTTCAACCATCGAATCAGATTGGCGTGGAGCTTCAATAACAGTGATGTTATCCTCTGAACTACTATCAGTTTGACTTTTCTGCATGAAAGCAAGATTTCAAAATTGTTAAAAATGATCAATAGACCTATAACAATGCTCATGAAAGATGAAGCAACATGTCCCTTCAAGTACTCACTGCGCATACTATTAAAAGTTAAAACATTAGCAAACTTGGTATTCATAGAGAACTACGCATAAGTTCATCAGGCTAGTGAAATTACATGATCTTTTGGAAAAAATGGAAAGGATTATATTCAATGGAGATGGAGAGCAAGTACCTCAATCTTCAATGATGTCAGCCATTGCCTAGGCAGGTGTCGTGACAGTTGCTCATCAACAATTGCTAGATGTGGCAAGAATAACCGCAACAGATTCTCTATAGCCACAGCCCTTGAAGGAAAGACGACAACATTCTGGCATAAAATTGAGAAGCCCATGTTAGAACACATAATAAATGCAATTATACTTTTGCATAAACCAATCCTGAAAAGATGCTTCCACTTAAGCCCCCAGCCCTATTCCTAAAAACTGAAATCTTAAGATAGTTTTTTAAAGATGTGTCTGTTGCATGACTTATCGATAATCCTAGTAACATGGCTTGCAGCGACTAAACAAATTATTAGTTGCATTTCATTTCCACAGACCTTACAGTTCCCCTTGATGCCTTCCCATGAAACTACAGCATTCAGTGCATAACTTGCATTTCACACCGAAAATTGCAACTTTGCACGGCTAACTCGTGTTGGTGAAAACATTGAGCAGGAAAACTCAAATAACTTACTTTTCTAGATTACTTCAGAGAGAAATATGACAATTATGGACGTAGGTGATAAGCCTATGACTGTTTCAGTGGAAACTATATGCTAACATTCACATAACACACTCCATATCAACACATGGCGTTCTCTACAAGGCCATATCAGGCAGCAACCCTTCTTAAACTCCAATATTTTAGCAAAAGAATCTTGCATCAAGAAAAATAACAAAGTCAAACAATCTTACATCGGAAGTAAGAGGAAAATGGTGGTATGTTTTCATAAAGCCAGCAATCAGATTGCGGAACCATCTACTTCCTGCTGGTGATTCATATGGGAAAACAGAGTTCTCCTTAAGCACGCTAGCAAGATAAGCTAGGAAAGGGATCTTTTCATCTGCTACTGCATCATCCTCAAATGACAAATCCAGAGAATTACTGATATCATGGAATCCATTTTTTATGAACTCAAATATCTTTCGGACCTGTCAATTCAGCAGAATCAGTTTTAAGCCCATTTGCAATGCTTGTATATCCTCAATTTCAATTACCAGTTTTGAACATATGTAAGCCATTTACAGTTACCTGATTTGGCTGACGAAGTTGACAGCTGTACACAGACAAAGCATGAGAGATGCGGCCACCAGCCTTGCCATAAGCCCATGCTGTTCGAGCACATATTGGCTGATCTCCAACAAGTCCCATGAAAAATTCAAACCGGTGCATGCTACTTTTTTCAATTTCAACTAGAGCTGATATGTCAGTGTCAGCTGCCTGCATTAACCTACTGTTTAGAGGCAGTCTGTTGTAACTGTTATCTCAACAAAAGAGAATTCACTCACCTGAAGAATTTTAGTTTGCCAGAGCTTGTTAACCCGAAGACCACGGCGCTCAAATAACCGTTTGCAAACACCTTGCCCAGGACGGCCTCCCATGTTGAAGATCATAATGCCCAATGGCTTTATGACAGAAATACCTTCTTCAACTGCCCTTGCAATAAGCCCCAAGCCAAACTGATCTTCAACAAAGCCCTAGATATGATTTTAAAAAAAAAAATTAATAAAAACGGTTTCAGCATGGAAAGACGCAAGGGCATTTTCTATCAATCAATGCCAACCTGAAGCGCACAATAATTGCTTAATGAATGCAGAAATTCTTCACTAGCATTTTCAGTAATCAACTTGGACATTGCATCTGGATTTGGATTAAGAATCTGCATCCAAGAAAAATGCATAAAATCAGAATACGTGACCATACACTTCTATTAAATGACCAAAACATACTCAGAAACTCTAGCTTTCTGTTGAGATTAAAGAGGCACAATGGAAATTGTGTAGATAACCATAATATGACATGCTAGTTGTAGCAATACCTGTGGTATGCATCCAACAATTCTTTCAAGTTCGATGTGATTATCTTTGCAGTAAGCTAGCAGATCAGACTCGTGAAACTCTACCCTATCTAGTAGTGTTTTCTTTTCATCATCATATATTGGTTCGCCATTGTCATCCAGAGCATTCAAGTACAAATTTATCCACGAGATCTTTACTGCTCTTGGATTTATATCAAGCCCATATACCTGTAAAACAATATTAAAGTAAAAGATATTTTTAAGCAGTACCCTAAACAAAAGCATCATTTCCTGTATCTCAAAATTGCAAGAGGAATTCTAAAATACGGTTATTGATAAGCAAAACCTTTGATGGTAGCCATTTCTCGGCAATGGCAATGGATATCCATCCATTTCCACATCCCAGCTCGGCAACTGTCTTGTCCTGGAAGATGGAATCAGGGTGTCTATTTAGTCCCTCGTAAAAGGTGAAGGACCAATCCTCTGGGATAAAAATACTAGGGATGACAATCATTGTCAGTTTCTTTCGCTTCTGGAAACCTACAGAAAATAAACAGACAGGCGTATAAGAGAAGCAGTCTCAACAAAATTAATTTTTGTTTATCTTTTTTCTAGGGCAATAGCTCTGAAAGGTATTAGAACAACTAAAGTATAAACTATGAGAAAGTTACAGAGGCTGTGGACCAGAAAGAAAGAGTGAACATGCACAGAGTTTGGAAGGTGGAATGAAAGGATCCAGAGTTCTATTCCATACTTGAGAATTGAGATACCCCTTCTGCTATACGACTTTATGCTCAGTGTACACATTCTAAGTACAAGCTTAACTTGCCGAATTTAAGTTTCCAAAAAGTCTAATGGAACACCTATAGAAGATGATCCTCCTAATATTCATCTCCTTGGTTTAAGAAAGGAACAGCTTGCTTCAACAACAACAACAACAACCCAGTATAATCCCACTTAGTGGGGTCTGGGAGGTTAGTGGGTACGCATACCTTACCCCTACCCAGGGGTAGAGAGGTTGTTTCCAAATAGGACCCCGGCATCCTTCCCTCCAAGAACTTCCCACCTTGCTCTTGGGGAGACTCGAACTCACAACCTCTTGGTTGGAAGTGGGGGTTGCTTACCATCAGAGCTTCAACAAGAATTACATTTAAGCCAATCCTTTCTTTTGCAGTAGAATATACATAAAGGCATAATTGATAAATCAAGATCCACCTAACATGTCCCTTCACATTTCCTAGTGTACCTGATGGATGAAACCAGGAACTGTGAGTCCTCTCCCCCTTCTTCACATACCTTTTGGCTCTCATATCTTAACTCTTATTCCTTAGATCAACAACAACAACCAATAACTATCCTCGTTCTCAAGCTAGTCAAATCGGCTATATGAATCTTCACTCCGTTTAAATACCTCTTATTCCTTAAATCAACAACAATAACAATAAGTATCCTCGTTCCCAAGCTATTCGGGTCGGCTATGTGAATCTTCACTCCGTTTCAACAACTCTTTTTCCTTAAAAACAAAAAAAACAAAAAAAACTGAAACTAAAACACACCATCAGTAAACTTTTTTAACATTTAAATACAAATCATTCATAGAAAAATTACTCCATCATAATCATAAACTGTACTATTCCCTCCTTCCTAAAAGAGAAACAGAATTTTGATACATATTTAAAATTTACATAAAATACGGTAAGTATAAATTCCAGAATTGTTTGAAAAAAATATAGAAATACTATACACATAGTAATAGAACCAAAACAATTTTGGCCAAAGTAAGTAATAGCTCATGAACCTCATTTTTTACCAAATTTAGAAGCGACAATTCTGACGAAGAAGCTACAGATTTAAAACGGGAAAACGACGAAATATTATGAGGAATAAAAAATTGATCCATCTGCTTTTTCACAACTGTACAATCTTCTTATCATCGCGTACGTACACATCCACGTATATTATTTTTTTTTAAATTATACAAGCAAATGTGAGACTCAAAAGTACATACAAATTTGATCAATACAAAAGGGAGAAAAAGAGAGGACCTTCATATTGCTCAAGGACAATATCTTGAATTTGGAAATGGTAAGTTTGAAGGCATTGATCGGAGGCTTCTTTAGTAGCAAAACGTTTCTGAAGAAGCGCGAGGAAGATCCGAGCCTCTTTCCGGGTAACCGGATCCTCCAGTTGCTCAAGGAGCGATCGGAGCGTACTGTAAGCAGCATCGCCGGACTGCTCGCACCGCTCCAGGAAGTCTTCGGTTGATGTACACAGTCCATTCACCGCCATTTCTGAAATATTGGAGAAATGAGTTTCGCCTGAGGCAGCACTGCGTGTATTGGGGAATGTGAATAGTTGAATAGTGTGTGTGTCTCGATTCTCGAAGGACTTGGGAGGAAGTTAGCTGAAACTTGCCGTATATATTGGAGTACTAGGACCCGCGCCGATTCGCTTTTCAATATTAAAAAAAAATAATTATAATATTCTTGTTTGATATTATTAAAACGTATTACTTTAATAAATTTCAATTTTTATTTTATTTGTCAATACGATATACCCAATCATCAATTATATTTGAATAATTAATTTATTTATTAATTTTTAATAAATAATTTTTTTGTTATTAACTAATTATGTCATGTGGCTTTTACCACTTGTATTAATGTATTTCTTTTTTCTCTGTTTTTTAATAATATATAGATAGATTATTAGCATATTACTTGTTTAATATTTTTGTCTGCTATTTTTTGTAATATAATAGAAGATATACATTTTATTACTCTTGAAAATATATATTTTTTATTTTAAATTTTATTATATTTTTTTCAATAATATTGTTTGAATTTTAATGAATAGATATACTTTTAATTTCAAAAAATAAAAAATAAAATGAATTTAAAAAATAAAATAAAGAAATTAATTAACCTAAACCAACTCTCCCCATGTTTTAGAAGTTAATTTAGATAGTTAATTCCTTTATTAATTTTTAATAGATAATTTCTTTGTTATTAACTAATTATTCGATGATATTTTTTTCTAGGCTACCACTTGGCATAAGAAGAGGGTTTTATTCTCTCCTTTTAATATTTTTATTTAAAATAATTTTAACACTCCAACTTGAAACTACTCCCACCCAATTTGAATAGGTAGTTATTATATATATATATATATATATATATAT
>MU702191.1:116501-144451 GCA_026770625.1 Nicotiana glauca | reverse complement strand
CTTCTCGAAAAATTACGAAATTCACATTACCGGACTCCTCGTCTCGCCATGAGTCTACCCATATCAAATTCATCAAAATCGGAGTCCATTTGACCCCTCAAATTCCAAGTTTACACTTTCTTAGGTTTCAAGCCCTAACCACCATTTTTTTAACCCTTAAATCCTTGAATTTCAGTGATTAAATCAATGTTTTTACACCATAATAACACTATTCGAGGCTACAAATTCATACCTGATGAAACCTCCTTCGAAATCTCTCCAAATCGCCAAAAATCGCCTCTCCCCGAAGTCCAAAAATATTTTTCTAACTTCTGAAATTTCGATAACACTGTTTCATTAAACCCCCAGCATTGTTCGCTTCTGCGGTCCCGATACCGCTTACGCGAGACCGCTTCTGCGGCCATTCGACCGCTTATGCGGTTCTCATTAAACTCACCAGAAGTCGCTTATGCGATCAGGCATCCGCTTCTGTGGTTCCCCATCTTCCGCTTCTGCGGTGATTTCTCTGCTTTTGCGGACCCGCTAACGCGACCACACTTCCGCTTTTGCTGAATCCTCCTGGGCTCTCCTTGGCCGCTTCTGCGGCTCTCCCACCGCATCTGCGGAACCGCTTAAGCGGCTCCTTTTCCGCAGATGCGGAAACAGCAGAAGGCTTAAGGATCTGCTGCAACACCAACCTTCCAACTTCCGTTTAATCACCCAAATTCACCCCGAGGCCCTCGGGACCTCAACCAAAAGCACATACATAATCTAATACTTCATTCAAATTTGCTCGAATCATCAAAACGCTATCATTAACATCAAAATCCTCAAATATCATCAAATCAAGACCTAAGTTTTCTTTAAACTTCCGAAACTCACATTCGATCAAAAGCCCAATCAAACGACGTCCGAATGACTTGAAAATTTGCAGACATATCCAAAATCACCTAACGAAGCTACTGAAACTCTCGGAATTCCATTTCGACCCTCGGATCAAAATATCACCTATCAACCGGAATCCGCCAAAATTCAAACTTCGCCAATTCAAGCCTAATTCTACACCGAACCTCCAAATTCAATTCCGATCACACTCCTAAGTCACAAATCATCCCCCGAAGCTAACCAAACCACCGGAATTCACATCCGAGTCCTCTAACCACATAGTCAACTTCTGGTTGACCTTTTTCTAAAACAAGCTTTCTTCTAAGAGACTAACTGTCTCATTTCCAACTTAAACCAACTCAATTCTATCTGATTCATTCAAATACTGATATTGAAGCATAGAACAACATAATATGGGAAAAACGGGACGGTAACTCACGTGACAATGGGCCGGGTCGTCACACACACCGGTCAAATTTCTCAGACAAAAATCACGATTAACGTCAAATATGTTGCAGCTAGAACTGAACACGCCAAGATGAACCTGTCTTGAACCTCGCTCTGATACCACTTGTTAGGACCGAAAAAGCAAGTGTCATGCGGAAGCTAGTAAAGCAATACTTTAACGACGATAAATCAGATAACAAAAGAGAAATCTACCAAAAGAGACACAAATATTTAACGTGGTTTGGTCAACTAACCTACATCCACGACAGAGATGAGCAATCCACTATAATGAAAGAGAGTACAAAATATCAAGAGAACAACCTCACGAAGAGACAAACGCAAGTGACACGCTAACACTTGTCCCGTAAAGTTCTATAAATAGAGGATCATTCCTTCTATTCAGTAGCATCCACAATGTAACCACATGGGGTTTGAGAGTCGTGTTTAGGGGGGAGAAGCCCAGACCTTTTCCTACAAGAAAAGGGACTAGCCAAATATGGAAGAATTATATAATTCTTCCAGGAAAAGAAAAACTCAATTATGGTAAATATGTTGTCCTTTCCTTCATGAGATAGGAAAACCAATTATGATTAAAAAATCTGAACAAACACATAACATATACAAGTGTCTTGGAACCCAACTAGCTTACGGACTTCATTGTTTACAAATTCGAGTTAAGGTCACATTAGGGAGAGATAGATTGATATGACAAATTAACTCATGCGGGTTCAGGGTTTGAAGTATATTAGTTTAGAATTTCAATTCTTTTGAATTATTGAGTTCTAAACTAATAATTTATAGTAATAAATGATTTTTTTGAATAAATACACGATTTAAACTAAAACTATTGAGTTCGGCCGATATTTGATGTGACTTTTACTCAACTTCTTAGTTAAAATTGTACTAATTTGATAAAGAATGAAATTGGTTTGCTTGAATGATGCGCAAAGATAAACTTAACCAAAACCGCAAATCTTTAAAGCAATCAAGCAAGTAAATCTTATAAGGATGAAAAAGATAAAAGAGGCCACATCTTTAGGGAAGCTAATGCTGCAGCGGATAAACTGGCCTGCTATGGGAAGGGCAGAGATCTAGCCATGAGAAAAAATATTTTGATTTTTGTATACCCACCCCCCTTTATTTTTAATGAACTACAAGAAGACCTATATGGAACTAGGACTATACGTTTAATTACCATTATGTAATAACTTCCGTTTGTGCTATTTAATAAAAGCTTCTTTCGTTAGAAAAAAAAAAAGAGAAGCAAGGGGAGCTATAAATAGGAAAATATATGAATGATATCATAAAAACATATAATATTAAAGTTAATTTACTAAATTATAGCATTAAAGAAAATCTAAATCACAAATTGTGTTGCCCTCCTCTTCTAAATACAAATGTAACTAATATGAGCATGAAATGCTTGTCCAAATTTTGTCCATACCAATACTAGATAGTACTACTATTTTAATTGATTTTGACAATGATCTTAAACAACAACAACAACAATAACAAAAAACCCAGTTTGATCCCAACAGGTAGGGTCTGGGGAGGGTAGTACCTAATGGAGGTAGAGAGGCTGTTTTCAATAAACCCTCGGCTCAGGAAAAACAAGAAGAAAAAGGGGGGGGGGGGATAACGGATAAGTAGTACCAAATAATAGCATCAAAGAATATAATACCTGAGACCAACACAACAACCTAATGTAATAGAAATCTAAGAATATGAAGGGACATGCATGCTACTAAGACTAACGGTGAACAACTATAAACTACCTACTAACCTTCTACCTTAATTATCGACATCCACAACCTCCTATCAAGGGTCATGTCCTCAGTGAGCTGAAGCAGCGCCATATCGTGTCTAATCACCTCTCCCCAGTACTTCTTAGGCCTACCTCGACCTCTTCTCAAACTCTCCATAGCCAACCTCTCACACCTCCTGACAGGAGCATCAATGCTTCTTCTCTTAACATGTCCAAACCATCTCAGCCTCGACTCCCGCATCTTGTCCTCCACCGAGGCTACTCCCACTATGTCCCAGATGGAGTTCTTGACTGACCAACACTCAGCCCCATACAACATAGCCGGTCGAACCACCGCTCGATAAAGCTTACCCTTAAGTCTTAGCGGCACATTCCTATCATACAGAACACCAAAAGTGAGCCTCCACTTCATCCATCTCGCTCCGATGCAATGTGCGACATCTTCGTCAATCTCCCCGTTACCCTGGATAATAGACTCGAGGTACTTAGAACTCGCTCTTTTGGGAATAACTTGAGCATCAAGCTTAACCTCTACATCTGCATCATGGGTCCCGTCACTGAATTTGCACTCCAAGTATTCTGTCTTGGTTCTACTCAGTTTGAAACCTTTAGACTCCAAGGTATGTCTCCAAACCTCCAACCTCACGTTAACTCTGCTCGCGTCTCGTCAATCAACACTATATCATCGGCAAATAGCATGCACCAAGGCACCTTCCCTTGGATGTGTCGCGACAATCCATCCATCGCCAAGGAAAATAAAAATGGGCTAAGAGCCTATCCCTAGTGCAACCCCATCACCACAGGGAAATGCTCCGAGTCACCTCCCACAGTCCTCACCCGAGTCTTAGCATCATCACATATGTCCTTAATCACCCTAATGTACGCCACCTGAATGCTGTTAACCTCCAAACACCTCCATAGGACCTCCCTCGATACTTTATCGTATGCTTTCTCAAGGTCAATAAACACCATATGCAAATCCTTCTTCCTCTCCCTGTACTGCTCCACTAAGCTCCTTACCCGATGAATCGCTTCCGTAGTCGAATGCTCCGGCATGAATCCAAACTGATTATCGGAAATAGACACGCACCTCCTCACCCTGGCCTCCACCACCCTCTCCCAAACCTTCATAGTGTGACTCAACAACTTGAGACCCCTATAATTGTTACAATTTTGGATATCACCGTTGTTCTTATACAACGAAACCATCGTACTCCACCTCTATTCTTCGGGCATCTTCTTTGTCTTAAAAATAACATTAAAGTCAAAACCTCCCCAACAGCATTTTCGCCCCCTTATACCCCAAAAGCATCACCGAGTCCTACGCGCTATACAGAGGGAAGATGGGCAACTTTTGAATTGAAAAAGAAAATATAGACATTGGTTACCGTGATTATAAAATGCAATAATTCCACTATAAAATCTGGTAGTATAAATTTTAATTTGCTTATATTTTATTTTCGTTATAAAATTTGGTAGATCCAATATAATTTTTTATATTAAAATTTTGTATCACATACGGCGTGTGATAACAATCACGATCAATTAAAGAGAGAAATAAGTGAAATAAACAAAATTGTTCATATGCCAAAAGCCCTTTCTAGTTTTTTTCAGAAAAGATAAAGATTTAAATCAGAAATTATAATTTATCTAGTTTAAGACTAAATGCACGTTCCAGAATATATACGTCATTTTTAATTTAATGCAATACACTAAACAAATTATAAGTACTAAGTAATGAGAAATTATTAATTTTAATATTACAAACAGGATATTATAAATCACAACATTATCATGTTTGATAGCTGTAACTTGTATCTTCCTCCGTTTTGCTTGAGATCAACTGGGTCACTGAACAGTTGAGGTTAATGTGAAGCCATGAACGATTAACCGTTTTATCCGCCGGTTAATCTATTTTTTATCCGTATTAAATATGATTCGAGTCGAATATTTTATCCGTTTTTGCATTACCATATCAGACCCGACCCGCCCGTTTGCCACCCCTAATTCGGATTAATGATGGAACCATTAAATAAGGACCACTAGGGTTGAATGGCTTGATAGTAGAAGGATAGGCTGATGGACTATAATTCGTTAAAGTCATGGGCTTCTATGTGAAAAATACTTCTTGAAGTACTTAAATGTAAAATCATAACTTTATCCTCGTAATTTCAAAAAGAAAAGAAAAAAGACACAAGTCTGCATATTGTTCTTGCGATGTATAGTTAGAAAAAATATTCTCCCAGCCCCTCAATTTCTGATCTATCGTCACTATCAATAGATCATTTCTCCGTACCCACATCACCTCCATCTCTCAAGCAGAAGCTCAAGAACTCCCTCTGCTTCCCATGTTGCTTCCCTCACCGCTGTTATAGAAAATAATAATTTTAATATCTCAAAAAGAAAATTTAAATTGATATCTAGGTTCATTCTATTAATGAGCCTTTATTATTGTAGTAATTATTTTAAATACTGTAACAGAAAATTAGTGTAATTTTGAATTCAATTGGGACAAAATAATCTACCCATGTTATTGGCTTTAAATGAGTTTTACGTTGATAGCTTTCAATGATTTAAGTTATGGAATCTGTAGATTTAAGTTATGGAATCTATAGACTTAAATGATTTAACGTTTTGACATTTGAATACTTAAAGGATTTTAACGTGTTTTACATCACATGTCCATATCAATTTTGAACTATATATATATGTATGTACGCGCGTTCTTGTGTTCATTAGGTGATAGTGTGGAAAAAATAAAAAAAATTCTTCTTCTTTTTTCTTTTGTGCTGAGGTTTCTTTTATAAAATTTTTGTTGTTTTTGCTCCTAGTTATACTAGAAGAACTTGTTGAATCCTGGAGGATACGCCTAATTTTATTCATTACGGTGTGAGCGAAATACCCTTAAGGATAGTGTCTTTGACACGCCTCAAACTAAACCTTTTATTCTCCATAATCAACTAATATTTTTCCAACAATCTTAAGAATATTTTCACGTTGTTATTATGGAGAATAACGCTGCTAATGTTGCTGTTAATGCTACGATACCTGTTGTACCAACTGTTTATGTTGTTGTTCCATCACCAATACCTATGTCAAACCTTTTCCTGATGTTTCGAAAATTGAGATTTGTGGTAGAGATAATTTTAAGCACTGGCAGGAACGCGTGCATTCTATTTTGGATATGCATGGAGTTACTTTTGCACTTACTGATCCTAAGCCAATTGAAGCAACTTCCTTTCAAATGGATCAATGGGTTCATGCTAATAAGGTATGTAGATATACTATAATTTCTACTCTTTCTAACGAATTGTTCGATGTCTACGTTTCCTATAAGGAGGCAAAAGAATCTAGGAGTCAATAACAAAGTACACTGTTGAAGATGCTACTAAACAAAAGTTTGTAATTGAAAATTACTACAAGTGGGAAATGACGGAGGACAAGGACATAACTGCATAAATCAACGAATATCACAAATTGATTGAAGATCTCAAATCTGAAGATATTTCTCCACCCGAATAGTTTGTTGCTAATATGCTTATAGAAAAACTTCCCAAATCTTGGAGTGACTACAAACAATAATTGAAGAACAAACACAAGCAGTTGTCCCTGAAGGAATTGGTCAAGCATATTATAACTGAAAATACCAATCCCAAACAAGGTGTTGCTAACAAAGGAAAGGAGATTGCTACAAGAGCCAACCTTATGGAGGACAACACGTGGCAGAACAAATCAAACAACATGTACGATAAAAGAAATGGTTATAAGCCCAAAAACCAACAATCAAACCTTCAATAAAAAAAGGCAACTACTTTGTGTGTGGTAAACCTGGCCACCATGCTGCTCAATGTCGGAGAAGTGCTGGAAATGACAATCCCGCTAAGGCTAAAGTAAATTTAACTGAAGCCAAAGCGGATGACAAAATTGTTGCAATTGATTCCCATGTGAATCTTGTGGCCAACGTGAAATATTGCGTGTTAGATTCTGGTGCCACTAGGCACATATGTGCTAATAAAAAAGACCATATGTCTTACACCCAAGTTGAAGAAGGAGAAGAAGTTGTATATCTTGGTGACTCAAGGACTACTCCAGTTCTTGGAAAAGACAAAGTTCTTCTCAAACTCACATATGGCAAAACTTTAGCATTGAATGACGTGTTGCATGTTCCTAGTATCCGAGCTAATTTGTTCTCTGTGGGATTATTAGAAAAAGTGGGGGTGAAGGTTTATTTTGAATCTGATAAGTTCGTGTTGACCGAGAATAATAATTTTGTTCGAAAGGGTTATTATAATCATGACATGTATAGTTGTATGTACTAAATGTTATGAATGAACATGCTAATACTTATGCTTATTTGATTGACTCTTTTAATGTGACGACCCAAAGGGTCATCACCTGTTTTCTCTCTCCTTCGGTGCTCCCGAGGCCTTGAAAACCTCATTTTAGTTGCCTCGATTTGCGTGCACAGTCCTGGTGAGTAGTCGTAAAGCCTGTATGTGAAATTATATGAAAAATGCTAAAATTTGGTATTAAAGTGAATAAAGTTGACTTTGGTTAATATTTTGGGTAAACGAACCTGGACCCGGACCCATGATTTGATGGTCCCCGAGGATCCGTAGAAAAATATGGGACTCGGGCGTATGCCCGGAATCGAAATCCGAGGTCCTGAGCCCGAGAAATGAATTTTTAAAAGAAATTATTTTTCTAAAATTGTTAAGGAAATTTGAAATGAAAATTTATTAGAACGTGTTGGTATCGGGCCCGTATTTTGGTTCCGGTGCCCTGTACAGGTCTTATATGTATTTTAAGATAATTCTATGAAGTTTGGTTGAAATTGGACGTCGTTTGACGTGTTTCGGACTTAAAACTCTAAATTTGAAACTTTATGAAGTTTGATGAAAAAGTGAGGATTTTGAGGTTTGACACATTGATTTTGATGTTATTTTGGCGATTTGATCGCACGGTTGAGTTCGTAGGATATGGTTGAGATAGTGTGTGTGATCGGTTAGGAGCCCCGAGGGCTCGGGAGTGTTTTCGGAAGTGTTTTCGGAAGTGTTCGGGATAGTTTGAATTCAACAAAAGTTGCAGAAAATCTGCAATTTATGCACAATCATTTTCCTCTTCGCGTTCGCAGCCTTCAGATCGTGTTCGCAATGCCTTTCATGTCTCATTCTTCGCGACCGCGGTCCTCATCACACGTTCGCATAGTTTCAGCCCCTCCTTCATCGCGTTCGCGTGTGAACTCACACGTTCGCGTAGAGTAAATCCCTGGACCCCAGCTCTTCTCTTCTACGCGTTCGCGATTTGCCTTCCGCGTTCGCAATGCCTTTTCTTGTTCACCCCTCGCAAACGCTATCCCTTTTCCGCGAACGCGAAGGGCAATTTCGCCCAGTAATTTTTTTAAAGTTTTCAGAAATAGTAGATACGGGTTTATTTCAAAACTCACACGAGCTCTCTTCTTCTCCAAGCACGTAGAAGTCCATTGAAGCCCCCATTCTTCAAGACCACTTGAGTTAGTAAATTCCCACTTATTTTCTTTATTTTCCTTCATTAATAATTGAATTCCGAAGCTTAAATCATGTAATCTAGGGTTGAAATTGGGGGAAATGGGTAGAGTTAGGGATTTTCAATTTTCTTTGATTTAGACCTCGTTTTGGGGTTGAATTTGAAAATAAATTGTATATTTGGGCTCGTGAGGGAATGGGTGATATGAATTTGGTCCGAACCTCGTTTTTCGACCAAGAGGGCCCGGGGTCGATTTTTGGAAATTTGGGAAGAAAGCTTTGGAATCTATATTTAGGCATTGGGCTTGATTTGTTTAGCTTATATTGATATTATTAAGTCGTTATTGTATAGATTTGATTGAGTTAGAGCCGAATTCGAAAGGGTAGGCGGTCGTTGTGGATTGATTTAGCCGTGGAAGTTGAGGTAAGTGTTTGGTTTAGCCCTAGTTTGAGGGAATAGGAGTTGAGTCTTGTTTTGCTACTTGCTAGTTGATCGAGTACGATGTATAGGCATGGTGACGAGTATCTAGATATTGGTGTCTAGCCTGACCGCGAGTCTTAATTTTGTTAATTGTGTACCCTTGATTGATCCTATGGAAGTTGCGACTGAATATTGATATTTGTTGTGCCAAGAAGAAGTTGAATAGGATTGGTTATAGTTAACCCTCCCTTGCCGGGATAGTTGATTTGATATTCTTGTTCCATTGCTAGTAAAATATTATATTATCTTGTTCCCTTGCCGGGATTTTCTTTGTGATACTGTGTTGGATCGAAATGGGAGTGAGTGGTACGCCTACCACAAATGATATATTAAAATGGGAGCGAGTGGTACGCCTACCACACATGATATATTGAAATGGGAACGAGTGGTACATCTACCACACATGATTTATTGAAATGGGAGCGAGTGGTACGCATACCACACATGATATATTGAAATGGGAGCGAGTGGTACACCTACCACACATGATATATTGAAATGGGAGCGAGAGGTACGCCTACCGCACATGATATATCGAAATGGGAGCGAGTGGTATGCCTACCACACATGATACATTGAAATGTGAGCGAGTGGTACGCCTACCACAAATGATATATTGAAATGGAGCGAGTGGTACGCCTACCACACATGATATATTGAAATAGGAGCGAGTGGTACACCTACCACGAGTGATGTTGAAATGGGAGCGGGTGGTACGCCTACTACGAGAAATTGAGAAATGGGATCGGGTTGCACGCCTGTAACAAGATGAATGGAATATAAAAGTTGCCTTGTCTTTTCATTATTGCTAGAAGTTAAACTATAGATGTACTGTCACGACCCAATTTTCCCTCCGAAGAAGTCGTGATGGCACCTAGTCTTTAAACTAGTAAGCCTAACATTAATTGAAATAAAATTGATATTTGCCAACTTTAAATTCAATAACTCTTAATAATTTACCATTCCCAAAACCCGTGGTTCAAGTCACAAGCCTTTCTAAGAGTAGTTATATTAAATAAATACATTATTGTTCCGAAACAAGGGAGACAAATGGAAATAAGTACAATTGAAGGTGACTCCGAGGACTGCGAACGCTGCAGCACGTTCACATTGAGTCTCCACCGCAACGAATAGCTACTATCGATCAAATACCTGGATATGTACACAAAAATGTACAGAAGTATAGTATCAGCACAACCGACCCCATGTGCTGGTAAGTGCCTAGCCTAACCTCGACGAAGTAGTGACAAAGCTAGAACCAGACTACCAATTAAACCTGTGCAATATAGTGTACAATAATAATAGGAAGAAGATATAATGGTGGCAACAATGTTCAACCCGTGATATAAATAACAGAAAACAAGAACGACATAAATGTTTCTCAATAAATAATAAATAAAAGTGCACTCAATTAATCAAGTTCTTCAAATATAAGTCTTTCCCCTTTAAATTCTTCAAGTAATAATATCTGATATAATATGCTTTTCAATGAATATATATTTCGAATATATTTCCTTCAAATTAATATCTTTCAAATAAGTATCTTTCGAATATAATTCTTTCGAGTACAGGTCACCTTGTGACGCCTCAGTTTATAATCACAATAATATAGGCCTCAACCCACTTTCATATTTTTACGGCATCTCGTGGCCATATTTATATTACAACCGCACAGACAACTCACGCGCCATTAAATGAAACCATAATATTTTTCCCGGCACCTCGTGCCTATATCATAATCCGTCACTAATAAAATCATCATATTTTTCCCGGCACCTTGTGCCCACATGTTTCTATCTCACATTTTGCAACAACATTCTCATGTTACTCAATTATTAGGGTCCATAACCCAATACAATTAATAATGCTCAAAGAGTCTCATTTACTTAATATAAAGTAGAGTACAACTTTCAACCCATTTAGGAAATCAACTAGAAAAGATGAAGTTATATTTAGAAATCATTTGATAAAGAAAATATATTTTTCAATTAAAGTACAATATCGAATGAATTATTACCTTTAATATGAGATATCAATAAATCAAAACATAGAAGAAATTCCTTTCTAAGTAAAGTACAACCTCAAACGGTTTAAGGAAAATTTAGCTGAGAAATCAATTGAGTTAAAAATGTAACAATTGTTGAAATTTAAAGTATTGAACATATAAAAATAATAAGGCGGAGTATTGTAAACACTATGGATTCCAACACAAAGGATCACAATATTAAAGAGATCTAAACAGTTAATACACTTGAATTGTTAATAACAAGTAACACGACAAACAGAAACTGAACGTAAAGGACAACATAACTCAATTAGAATAAGAAAAATCAAGTACAAGTGCACGACATCACCCTTCGTACTTTTACTCTCGTCCTCACCATAAGAATCAATATAAATTGCACGGCATCACCCTTCGTGCCTTTACTCTCATCCTCACCATAAATCAATATAATCGGCACAGAATTGTACATCGTGCGTCACGACATCACCCTTCGTGCTTTAACACTCTTTCCTCACCGTATGAATAATATAGATGTCCACGGCATCACCATTATGCTTTAACACTCTTTCCTCACCATATGAATAATATAAATGTGCACGGCATCACCCTGCGTGCTTTAACACTCTCTCACCAAAACAATGCACGACATCACCCTTCGTGCTTTACGATCTTCCTCGCCCAAACAACAATCACAAGGCAAATAGGGTAAGCAAATAAATGAAATCACAATGAAACCCCAGCAAGGGAACAATAGTACAACAATCAAATCCCGGCAAGGGAAAACAATATCAAAACAATAATATCCCGGCAAGGGAATAATAGTACAACAATCAAATACCGACAACGAAAAACAATATCAAAATAATAATATTCCGGCAAGGGAACAATTGTACAACAATCAAATCCCGGCAAGGGAAAACAATATCAAAACAATAATGTTCCGGCAAGGGAACAATAGTACAACAATCAAATCCCGGCAAGGGAAAACAATATCAAAATAATAATATCCCGGTAAGGGAACAATAGTACAACAATCAAATCCCGGCAAGGGAAAACAATATCATGATTCTCTCTCTCCTTTCTTCTTTCATATTTACTTAACAACTCAATTCTCAACTTGTGGTAATGCTCTATATTGTTCAACAATTCAATAATACCTCCACAAGTCATATTCCTCAGTAGAAATTATCATTTAGAGCATATACAATACGAAACAGAGTCACATTAATCAAAGTATAAGACTCACGGGCATGCTTGATACCAACATATAGATACTCGTCACCATGCCTATACGTCGTACTCGACAATTAGCAAGTAGCAAATTAGACTCAACTCATATTCCCTCAAGCTAAGGTTAGACCAAACATTTACCTCACTTTGCAACCAATTCAAAATTCCAACAAGCCTTTGCCTCGCGAATTCGTGCCCGAAATTCTCAAATCTAGTCATAAATAATTCGATTCAGTCAATAAAAATTATAGGAATTAATTCCATATGAAATTATATATTTTCCATTTAAAATTCGAAATTGCACTAAAAATTCGCCCGTGAGGCCCACGTCTCGGAACCCGACAAAAATTACGGAATATGAAACTTCATCCAACCACGAGTCCAACCATACAAATTTTACTAAAATCCGACATCAACTCGACCCTCAAATCTTCAAATTAAACCAAGAGGGTTTTCAAACTCTTCCAAATAAATTCACATATTTAATTCCAAAACTAGTAAAAGATTCGAGTAATCTAACCAAAATAAAGTTAAGAACACTTACACCATTATTTTCTCTGAAAATCTCCCGAAAATCGCCTCCCCGAGCTCCAATTTGACAAAAATAAAAAAATGGGACAAAGTCCCATTTTCTGAAATGAACGTTCTGTCCAGAATTCGGGTTACTGTTCACGCGTTTTTACTGTTCATGGGGTACTATTCATAGTCACTATTCACGGGTACAATTGACGGTCACTATTCATAGGTACTATTCACAGTGTTGTGAAAAAAATGCAACAGTTTTCTTCAAGTCAAAATCGATCCGTTAACTTTTCGAAATCTACCCGAGGCCCTCGGGACCTCAACAAAATGCATCAACCAGTCATAAACATCATTCAAACTTGTTCCCACCTTCGGAACGCTCAAAAAAACATCCAAAACACCAATTTTTCATCGGATTCAAGCATAAGAATTCCAAAAACTTCTAAAACACTCTTTCGATCAAAAAGTCTATCAAACCTCGTCCGAATGACCTGAAATTTTGTACACACGTCACGTTTAACAGTACGGAGCTACTCCAACTTTTGTAATTTCATTCCGACTCTCGGATCAAAATCTCACTATCGAACCGAAAACTTAAAAAAAAGTGACTTTCGGCATTTCAAGCCTAAATTAGCTACAGATCTTCAAAACATAATCTGAACACGCCCTTAAGTCCAAAATTACGATACGGAACTACCGTAATGGCCAAAACTTGGATCCGGATTAGTTTGCTAAAAATGTTGACCGAAGTCAACTCAGTTGAGTTCTAAAGCTCTAAATCATAATTTAATCCATTTTTCATACAAAAACCTTCCGGAAAATTATACGGACTGCGCACGCAAGTCGAGGAATTATTGATAGAGATTTCCAAGGTCTTAAAAGACCGAGATGATTGTTTAACTTAAAGATGACATTTTGGGTCATCATATTCTCCACCTCTAAAACAAACGTTCATCCTCGAACGTACTAAAAATTATTCTGAGATTTCCAAATTGATGATTTTTAGTTTTACACGTATACTCGCGGTTGATCCCATATTACCGCATTCGATATAGTCCCGACAACACCATTTGAATTGAGATCATTTCCTTTATCCATATTTGTAAAATTAAGATTAAATGTCTTACACTCCAATCATTTCTAGAAAGGTCCGATTTTCACATCAACACACGATATTAGTCCCAACTGGCTATAGCAACTCGTACCTACGCACCCATCAAATACGGGGTATTACATTCACCCCCTCTTAGGGTCATTCGTCCTTAAATAAGAAGTATAATCTGTCTTCAAACACATAATGTAACTTATCTCTTTCTTTGCACATCTCAATGTCCCAAATTTTTCAGAAATTTCGGCTGAGTTTCCCCTGTAATTGGGCCCATCCACCCGTCAGAGTAAACACCAAAATAACTCCTAACAACACATCCACAACTCAACAAATTACCATAATATATATATCAATAACATAAATCTCCCCGTTACAAGCGTGACATTATCATAAAGATATCTGGACATGAAACACATCATATGTATGACCATAACCACATATCTGGTATTAATAGTTGTTCATAATCAATTACAAATCTCCAATTAATCTCATGCCAACAAAAATCTCGTTTCAAACCTTCATTTCCTAATAACGAGGCATGAAGACCTCAAAATTAATTACCCGAATTTAACGAGTCACATTTACTACCACCTGGGCACTTATCTTTTGGGAAACAACTTAATAGTTACAATACAAATAGGCAAATTATGCACAAAGATATTCATACAAGATTTTTCAAAGGAGCCTCATAGGAATGATTCCCTACAAGTACTATAATACAAAATTTTTAAATTTCACAAAGGAGAATTTAAATACATAAATTTTTTTACCACAAGGACCTCGTCCTTATATGACATCCACCGCAGCTTGTAGTTGGTTTAAATATCTCACATTATATAAAAATACGAGGATCTCGTCCTCAACTCCGTACCACAAGTAATATGCACATTGTGCCAACTGAAAATTTTCATTTCTTTTCTTTTTCTTCTAAATAAATTCCGTCAAACAAAATCACAACATATAATGAACCCTTACACCGATAGGGAAAAAATTTGCAATTTAAATCAATTTTCCTGAAATCAAATCAAAACCCACATCACAACTATTTTTAGTGACTAACACATAGTGATAGACATAGATATTTCCATATAATCTCCCAATAGGAGTATTCACATAAATAGATTTTAGAATTACAAAGTTCACTCATGAGTGGAGGATATTAAAAGGACTTGCCCCGATACTCAGAACCGAATCAAGTTAAGAAAATTGTTGCTTTACAATAATTTGAGACCGTACTTGTAACTACACCATCTGGTGTTGCGACCTCACCCATACCATAAAAAATATATCAACGGACTGGGTCTCCACCTCTAGGAGTCTTACCTCCACCCCTAACATTATGACCCCTACCTCTGGCTGGTCATATAAGTGGAGTAATAATTGCAATGGAGCACGTAGACTGAGTGCTTTTACAAATTATGTTTCTCCCAAGTCTAGGACAATTTTCCCATGATGGGCCTAGTATTACCACATTCATAACAATTCCTTTGAGTGTTCGGCTAACTTATTGAACATAATGACATTTTCGAACATTGTCATGGTGACCTGACACCACATTCAGATCACATATACCACATATTGTAGAGAATACGGGAGGCAAACTCCTTCAAAAACATTTCTTAGAACAAAGCTGAGTATGTGGTGTTGCATTGGTTAGTCTGTCCTCTTCATAGGCTAGCCACAAACACCGACAACCAATTTTCTCTTTTGCTATGCTGGTTTAAACACTGCTCAGCTACCCTATTTATTCATATACTCTTCACTATTCCTTGGGGGTAACTCTTACCCTTATTTATTCACAACGATCACAAAGGTAAAACTCTATACAGATAAATCTTGGCACAAACCACATAGTCTCTAATACCACCAACAATATTTTTTTTATCTACATCCACCTTTGATGATTAGGTAACCAATTAAACGTTCTCAATATTGTACTTGTCAATCATATGTCAAAACATATTGCATCCTCATGCGCACAACTGAAATATCTTTCCATACTTCCGCATCCCCAATTCTTGACAACACATGGTAACAATAGTCGAGCAACTTTAGCTCTCTTATAACCCCATTACAGTATCACAAACCATTGGTGCAGTGCGAAATTTCATATATGAGTAGATGCAAAAGAACATAAGATATACGCTTCAAGCTGAATCAATATCGCACGATAAGGAATGAAAGAAAAGAGGTTATCCTAATAGTTCTGTAGCCTCTCGAAGATAAGTACAAACGTCTCCGTACCGATCCACAAGACTCTACTAAACTTGCTTATGACTTGTAACACCTATGAACCTAGAGCTCTGATACCAACTTGTCACGACCTAATTTTCCCTCCGAAGGAGTCGTGATGGCACCTAGTCTCTAAACTATGTAAGCCTAACATTTTGAAATAACATTGATATTGTCCAACTTTAAATTCAATAACTCTTAATAATTTACCATTTCCAAAACCGGTGGTACAAGTCACAAGCCTTTCTAAGAGTAGTTATACAAAATAAATACATTACTATTCCGAAACAAGGGGGACAAATGGAAATAAGTACAATTGAAGGTGACTTCGGGGACTCCGAACACTGCAACAGGTTTATCTTGAGTCTTCACCGCAACGAATAGCTACTATCGATCAAATACCTGGATCTGTACACAAAATATACAGAAGTGTAGTATCAGCACAACCGACCCCATGTGTTGGTAAGTGCCTAGCCTAACCTCGGCGAAATAGTGACGAGAATAGAACCAGACTACCAAATAAACCTGTGCAATATAGCGTACAAAAATAATAGGAAGCAGATATAATGATGGCAACAATGATCAACCCGTGATATAAATAGCAGAAAACAAAAACAACATAAATGTTTCTCAATAAATAATAAATACAAGTGCAATCAATTAGTCAAGTTCTTCAAATATACGTCTTTCGCCTTTAAATTCTTCAAGTAATAATCTCTGAGATAATATGCTTTTCAATGAATATATATTTCCTTCAAATAAATATCTTTCAAATAAGTATCTTTCGAATATAATTTTTTCGAGTACGAGTCACCTTGTGACGCCTCATTTCATAATCACAATAATATAGGCCTCAACCCACTTTCATATTTTTACAGCATATCGTGGACATATTTATATTACAACTGCAGGGACAACTCACACGCCATTAAATGAAACCATAATATTTTTCCCGGCACCTCGTGCCTATATCATAATCTGTCATTAATAAAATCATCATATTTTTCCCGGCACCTTGTGCCCACATGTTTCTGTCTCACATTTCGCAACAACATTCTCATGTTACTCAATTCATAGGGTCCATAACCCAATACAATTAAGAATGCTCAAAGAGTCTCATTTACTTAATATAAAGTAGAGTACAACTTTCAACCCATTTAGGAAATCAACTAGAAAAGATGAAGTTATATTTAGAAATCATTTGATAAAGAAAATACCTTTTTCAATTAAAGTACAATATCGAATGAATTATTACCTTTAATATGACATATCAATAATCAAAACATAGAAGAAATTCCTTTCTAAGTAAAGTACAACCTCAAACGGTTTAAAGAAAATTTAGCTGAGAAATCAATTGAATTTAAAATGTAACAATTGTTGAAATTTGAAGTATTGAGCATATAAAAATAATAAGGTGACGTATTGTAAACACTATGGATTCCAACACAAAGGATCACAACAGTAAGGATATCTAAACAGTTAATACACTTGAATTGTTAATAACAAGTAACATGGTAAACAAAAAGTGAACGTAAAGGACAACATAACTCAATTAGAATCAGAAAAATCAAGAACAAGTGCACGACATCACCCTTCGTGCTTTTACTCTCGTCCTCACCACAAAAATCAATATAAATTGCATGGCATTACCCTTCGTACTTTTACTCTCATCCTCACCATGAAATCAATATAATCGGCACGTAATTGTACTTCGTGCGGCACGACATCACCCTTCGTGCTTTAACACTCTTTCCTCACCATATGAATAATATAAATGTGCACGGCATTACCCTTCGTGCTTTAACACTCTTTCCTCTCCATATGAATAATATAAATATGCACGGCATCACCTTGTGTGCTTTAACACTCTCTCACCAAAGTAATGCACGTCATAACCCTTTGTGCTTTACGGTCTTCCTTACCCAAACAACAATCACAAGGCAAATAGGGTAAGTAAAATAAATGAAATCACAATGAAACCCCGACAAGGGAACAATAGTACAACAATCAAATCTCGGGAAGGAAAAACAATATCAAAACAATAATATCCCGGTGAAGAAACAATAGTACAACAATCAAATGTCGGCAAGGGAAAACAATATCAAAACAATAAGATCCTGGCAAGGGAACAATAGTACAACAATAAAATCCCGGCAAGGGAAAACAATATCATGATTCTCTCTCTCCTTTCTTCTTTTGTATTTACTTCACAACTTGTGATAATGCTCTATAATGTTCAACAATTCAGTAATACCTCCACCAGTCATATTCCTTAATAGAAATTATCATTTAGAGCATATACAATATGAAACAGAGTCACATTAATCAAAGTATAAGACTCACAGGCATGCTTGATACCAACGTATAGATACTCGTCACCATGCCTATACATCGTACTCGATAATTAGCGAGTAGCAAATAAGACTCAACTCATATTCCCTCAATCTAAGTTTAGACCAAACACTTACCTTACTTTGCAACCAATTCAAAATTCCAACAAGCCTTTGCCTCGCAAATTCGTGCCCAAAATTCTCAAATCTAATCATAAACAATTCGATTCAGTCAATAAAATAGGAATTATTTTCATATGAAATTCTACATTTTTCATTTAAAATTTGAAATTGCACTAAAAATTTGCTCATGGGGCCCATGTCTCGTAACCCGACAAAAATTATGGAATATGAAACCTCATCCAACGACGAGTCCAACCATACAAATTTTACTAAAATCCGACATCAACTCGACCCTCAAATCTTCAAATTAAACCAAGAGAATTTTCAAACTCTTCCAATTAAATTCACATATTTAATGCCAAAACTAGTAATAGATTCGAGTAATCTAACCAAAATTAAGTTAAGAACACTTACCCTATTATTTTCTCTGAAAATCTACAGAAAATCGCCTCTTCCCGAGCTCCAATTTGACAAAAATGAAAAATGGGACAAATTCCCAATTTCTGAAATGAACGTTCTGTCCAGAATTCAGGCTACTCTTCACGTGTTTTTTACTGTTCATGGGGTACTATTCTTAGTCACTATTCACGATCACTATTCACGGGTACTATTCACAGTGATGTGAAAAAAATGCAACTGTTTTCTTCAAGTCAAAATTGATCCGTTAACCTTTCGAAATCCACCCGAGGCCCTCGGTACCTCAACAAAATGCATCAACCAGTCATAAAAATCATTCAAACTTGTTCCCACCTTCGGAACGCTTAAAAAAACATCCAAAACACCAATTTTTCATCGGATTCAAGCCTAAGAATTCCAAAAACTTTAAAACACGCTTTCGATCAAAAAGTCTATCAAACCTCGTCCGAATAACCTGAAATTTTTCACACACGTCACGTTTAACACTACAGAGCTACTCCAACTTTCGTAATTTCATTCCGACACAAGGATCAAAATCTCACTATCGAACCGAAAACTTCAAAAAAAAAATGTGACTTTCGGCATTTCAAGCCTAAATTAGCTACAGACCTTCAAAACACAATTCGAACATGCCTAAGTCCAAAATTGTTATGTCCCTGCTACTTTTCCGTTGTACTTGTATATACATATGCACAGGATTATCTAAAGTCTTGTCCTAGCCTCGTCACTACTTCGCCGGGGTTAGGCTAGACACTTACCAGCACATGGGGTCGGTTGTGCTGATGCTACACTCTGTGCATTTTTGCACAAGTCCAGGTTCGAGTAGCAGCATGAGCAACTTTAGTTCGGGAGCATACTTTTAGTATCGTGAGACTCGAGGTAGCCTTGCAGGCGTTCGCAGGCCCGGCGTCTCTCTCTTATTCTCTTTTTTAGACTGTTGCCTCCTTGTATTTGAGACAAACAGATTTATGTTTCTTTCAGACTTTGTATTTAGTACTTCTTAGATGTTCGTGAGTATGTGACTCAAGTTCTTGGATAGAGTTTATGTTGGAATTCAGTATCTTGTTTAGCTATTTAAATTTAAGACTTCCGCTTACTATTGTTGACTTATCATTATTTAAATATTATTGTCTAAGGATTGTTAAAAGGATTGTTTATTAAAGAAAAAGTAACTAAATTTGGCTTGCCCGGCTTCTATGAGTAGGCGCCATCACGACTCCCGAGGGTGAGAAATTCGGGTCGTGACATTTAATTTATGGCATGCTAAATTAGAACATATTAGTTTATCTTATATTAAGAAGATGCATTATGAAGGTCGTTAGTTTATCTTATATTAAGAAGATGCATTCTGAAGGTCATATTTCAAATATTACTTTTTCAAATATTGATAAGTGTGAAATTTGTGCTAAGAAATCATGTGCTTCTGTGTTTAGAGAATCTGAATCATTAAGTCTAATCCATACTGATTTAGGAGACTTAAAATAAACTATGACTAGAAGAGGGAAAAATATTATGTGACTTTTATAGACGATTTTTCTAGATATACAAAGGTTTATTTATTGAGAAATAAAGATGAAGCTTTTAATTTATGAACCTGAAGTAGAAAATCAATTGGATAAGAAAATCAAAAGAGTTAGATCCGATAGAGGTGGTGAATATATTTTGTTGAATGATTATTGTGAGAAAGAAGGTATAATACATGAGATAACTCCGCCATATATTTCCCAATCAAATGGTGTAGCAGAAAGAAAAAATAGGACATTAAAGGAAAATGATGAATAGCATGCTTGTAAGTTCTGGTGCCTCAGATAATCTTTGGGATGAAGCCATTTTATCTTCTTATCATTTACAAAATAGGATTCCCTATAAGAAACGGGTAAAACTCCTTATGAGTTGTGGAAGGGCTATCCACATAACTTGAAATATTTGAAAGTGTGGGGGTACCTTTCCAAAGTTATGTTATCCGATCCTAAGAAAAGAAAAATAGGATCTAAACATTCAATGTTTATTGGATATGCTGAAAGTAGTGCAACATATAGATTTTTAGTAGTCAAAAGTAATGTGCTTGAACACATACTATTGTTGAAACAAAAAATGCTGAATTTTGTGAAAGTATTTTTCCTTTCAAATTTGAGAATAATTCTGATGCTCATATTATTCCAAGTGATAACATATCGCATGTTCCAATTATTCAAAATAATTTTGAAAGTGAAGATTTAAGAAGAAACAAAAGACCAAGGAAAGAAAAAAATTTTGGTGATGATTTTTATATACTTATCTTGTGGATAATGTTCCTTTAACATATTCAGAAGCTATTTGTTCATCTGATGCCTCGTTTTGGAAAAAAGCTATTGATGTAGAATTAAATTCAATTTTATAAAATAAATATCACGACCCAAATTTACCACCATTGGGATCGTGATGGCACCTAACATTGTACTCGCTAGGCAAGCCAACATAGCAGAATATTTTACCATTTTTTAATCTTTTAATAATTAACTGTGATGATCCGACCCGTTATCTCATGAGTTACCGCTTCGTTTCTCCTATTTTGTGCTTTTTCATGTTTCGTTATCGGTATGTGATGTGTTAGAGTTGATTTGGATTGGTTTTGATAGAAATGAGACACTTAGTCACTTTAAGAAAGGCTTAAGTTGGAAAAGTCAATCGGACGTTGACTTATGAGTTATAGGGCTCGGATGTGATTTCCTGTGATTCAGTTACCTTCGGGGGATGATTTGTGACTTAGGAGTGCGATCGGAGTTGATTTTGGAGGTCCGGTGTAGAATTAGGCTTGAATTGGTGATATTAGTATTTTGGCGAATTCCGGTTGATAGGTGAGATTTTGATCCGAGGGGAGGAATGAATTCCGAGAGTTGTTCTAGCTTCGTTATGTGATTTTGGACTTGTCTGTAAAATTTCATATCATTCGGACGTGATTTTTGTTGGGTTTTTGATCAAAAATGGAATCTGGAAGTTCCTGAAATTGTTAGGCTTGAATCCGATGCAAATTTGGTGTTTTTATGTTGTTTTGAGCATTCCGAAGGTTGGAACAAGTTTGAATACTGTTATGGGATATGTTGGCATGTTTGGTTGAGGTCCCGAAGGCCTGAGGTGTTTCGGGGTGGTTTCGGATCATTTCGGGTTGTTTTGCAATGGCTGAAGCTGGTATCGGGTATTGTTCTTCGCGTTCGCGAGGGTCCCCTCGCGTTCGCGAAGAAGGATTTGGCTTCGAGGGTTTTGTTCTTCACGTTCACGAAGAAGAGGCAATTCTGTTGCGCAGGTCTTACTTTGTAGGCTCGTCTCTCTCAATATACAATGAATTTGGAGATGATACAAAATAAAAGTTGTAGCTATTTGAATCTAGTTTCCAGAAATATATTATATTAATCATTTGGAGTTATGTGTAAAAAGTTATAACCATTACACTAGAGACTGTCCGAGCAGAGTTTGAAAATGAATTTTTGGAACTTTGTTCTTCGTGAACGCGAGAGGAGGACCGCGAACGCGAAGAACAAATCCATGGGCAGCAGAATAAAGTCCAAAATTCGTCCCATTTGCCATTTTTGACGATTTGGAGCTCGGATAAGGCGATTTTTCGGGAGATTTTTTGAGAGAACAACGGGGTAAGTATTCTTAACTCAATTTTGGTTGTATAACTTGAATCTATCACTAGTTTTGGTGTTTAATCCGCGAATTTTGTTGGAAAAGTATAGAAAACCCTTTTGGATAGAATCATGGATTTGAGGGTCGAAATGTTATGGGAATTGGATAATTTTTGTATGGTTAGACTCATGGCGAGATAAGGAATCCGATGATGTGAATTTTGTAATTTTTTGAGAAGTGGGCCCGGGGCTCGGGTTTTGCTAGTTTCGAGATCTTTGCTATTTTTGATTGTTTTCGATTGTGTATTGTTCCCTTAGCATATTGTGATGTATTTGCTCTTATTTTGGTTAGATTCGACGCGCGTGGATGCCGATTTGAGGGGCAAAGGCATCGCGAGCTAGAGATTTCATCGGTTCGAAGTGAGTAATGATTGTAAATGATATCCCGAGGGTTTGAAACCCTGGATTTTCACATCATAGTGTTGTATTGAGGTGACTTGCATGTCGGATAGCGAGCGTGGGGTAGAGCACCGTAGGGGATTGTGACTTGGTCTGTCCCGATTGATGAAATTACTATGTATTTGACTGAAACTACTTGTCATCATCATAATTTGGGCTGATTGCCATGTTTGGGCTTCGTGCCAACTATGTGAATCCTTGAGGGATTGATATCACTGTTTTCGCTTTACTTTGCATATTATTTGATCTCGGTCCAAGGTTTTAATACTGTTTTGCAAACTCGGCCGTTTTTCTAAGATTTGAAAACTAAAATAATATTTTATTGACGTTTTGAGCTGAGAACTATTATTTAAATATTTACCAAGTGGCTTATGTGCATTTCTGGACTGAACATGGATCGGGCTGCGCGTCGCAGCAGTGTTATAGTGATTTCTGGATATATGGATGGCTCGGGCTGTGCGCTGCAACAATATTGTATTGATATTCAGGCCGAGGGCCTAGTTGGCGCCTTGAGATGGCTTGATTATTTGTGCTTGAGCTGTAGGAGCCCCTACGGAGTCTGTACACACCCCGAGTGAGCGTCGTCGACGTTAAATGTATCGAGCTGCACGCCGCAATAGGTACCAGAGTGTACCGTCATATGCATTGCATTACACTCATGCATTTGTTCCTATTTTGTATTATTTGTCATGATATTTCAGCACTCACATTTCATTGCCTTCCATGCTACCTCTTGCACTGCTTACCTGACACCCTGGTATTATTTGTTAATGGAGTGGTGTGCCCGAGGGGCTGATTTATGTGCTGACTTGCACTATCAGTTTCGCATTCATTTGCTTAACTGTTGGAAAAGGGATATTTTTTTGAAAGAGGTTTTAAACTGAACCAAGATATTTCTAAAGATTTCACGGTTTCACTGTTTTCTCAAAATGTTACACTGTACTATATAACATGATGACTTGGTTTACATGGTTTCTTGCTTCTCAGTTATTATTTATCTTTATTACTCACTGAGTTGGAGTACTCACTTTACTCCCTACACCTCGCGTGCAGATGCAGGTATTGGTTTACCTGGTAGCGGGTTGAGCTGGTTGAAGATTTTGCTATCTTAGCTGAGCAAGGTGACCGCTAGCGCTCGCGGCACCATATTTTCTTTTTTTGATTCTAAATTTTAAATCCATGTATTACAGATCTTGTAGTTGAATTAAAAATCCTTCTAGATGCTCTTGACTTGTGACATCCCGGTCGGGTTGTGTCGGGATAGTTCCCTGTTTTTATCATTTTTCTTCCACACATATGATAATTTTATTAATGTTTTAGACTTATTCATGCTAAGTAAGAATTAAAGAGGTATTAATTGTTCTGTTGGCTGGCCTTGTCTTCACGAGAGGCGCCATCACGATCGTGTTTGAGAATTGGATCGTGACAAGTTGGTATCAGAGCCTAGGTTACTAGGTCTCACGAGTCATGAGCAGGTTTAGTAGAGTCTCGCGGATCGGTACGGAGATGTCTGTATTTATCCTCGGGAGGCTGCAGAACCTTTAGGAAAACTTCACTTTCTTGGAATTCTTATCATGCGTACTTGATTCAGCTTGAGATGTAACTCTTGAAATTCCTTCCATACGTCTGTATGCGCACATGAGCGCTCATCGTCATATTTGGCTTGATGGCTTATGATTCCCTGATCAAGGGACGAGATGTGATCTCCGTGAGTTTGATGTTAGCCAGTCTAGAGGACTTGAGGCCAGATCTTTGCCATGTTTTTAGCACCAAGGTGCTGATTGTATGAGCAAGTGTTTTGAAATTATATGTTCGGTATTGTCCCTATTAGCCGGAATGACGGTTGGATATCCATGGGATGAGTATGTTAGTACTGCGAGATGTCTCTATATGACTTGGTAGTGACGAAGAAGTCTGCTGGATAATTGATGAACTGTTAAGTGTTCGATTCCTATTGTGATTCGATGTGTAGCCCAAATATGGGCGTGTGAAGAATATTTTCGTGTGTCCTAGTTGGGGAGGGTAGTGCATTACATGTGGCGGTATGAGTTCAGACTCAAGAAGACCAATGACTGTGTAACGTATATGATGGTGGAAGGTATACTGAAGTACTAAATTGAGGCGAAGTAGGTGGATTATCTCCTGCGGAGTGTTCTTAAGTGGTATGCTCCTTATGTGTATGTTGGAAGATCTCATGTGTAATTGAAGGGTACGTGTTGAAAATTGATAATTCAGGTCGCTAAGAGAGTGGACTCAACTGATATAGAGATGGATGCGGGAAGTGTAGAGGATTATAATACTAGATGATCTGTGTTTTCACAAACTTGTAAACGATTTAAGTTTAATATCACTATGGTATTGTGGCATCATTAGAGTAGAAACATTATGGGTTATTGAGTGTGTCCTGGTATATAGCTTTGAGCCAAGTTTGGGAGGTTGTTGTTGATTAGCTGATCGCACGGTCATGTGTTATGCTGGTTCCGTTTCGAGGTATGCTGGCGGATCAGTCCTGGTTGCAGAAATTCAGCCAAGGATGGCACGAGTGGAGCAAAATTTTGACAAAGGTTATATAGTGCTTCGTAGATGTGTGAAAATAATAGGATGTCTTGAGCTGTCATTGATAAAGAATGCTCAGTGTATGGAGAAGGAAGATATTTGTTTGTATTGGAATGAGATTATATCCTGCGGTGTCAGAGTGCTAATGAGGCACGGATGGTTATGTCCGTTTGATCAGGTAAATTACAATTCGAATATGAAGTAAGTGACTCTCGAGAATGGTTTTATTGTGTTCATGATTCTACATGTAACAATCAGGTGTCTTAAGGTTGTGTGCGTGGGTAGAGACTGTGTTTTCATCGGAAAAGGTCAACACTTGTGGTATTTTTATGTTGATTATGGGATCCTATGTATCGGTATCTGGGAAGTAACAGTAACGAATTCAGATTCGCAGGAAGTTTTTCAAAGTAAAGTATTCTGGAATATGATATTTCTGGGAACATTTGAGAGGATATTCGGTGGCCTATGGGTCTTAGACAGTGTGGTCCTATGTTCGAGTCTCGTGTGGTAAACCTGGGTTGAGGTATTGTGGTGCTACAGCAAGGAGGAATATCAAGTTGATGATGAATCAGAGTGGAAGTTTGATAAATGGAATAGGTTGATAGTAGACTGAGTCTGTATGGTAAGGGTATGATTAATTCTTCGTATGTGTTCGAGGTAATGAGCCTTACGGTCATTTTGCATCAATGCTCTTGAGTTTTGACAGCTTGCTTAGCTTGGTTTGGGTAGAAGGATTCAGTCCTGGTAGTTTAGCTTGTGCACATGGAATTGGGGGTGAGAGTCCTTGTTGGATTTTTACCATGGTTTGGAGATGTATATATTTTCTATGGGTATGCGAAGCATGAAATGTGTAATGATTCTTCTTCTAGATAGGATTGATGGAAGGTCTTGGCTAGTGAGTTACAGTTCAGTTTTGAAAAGAAGATCATAAAATTCTTAGGCAATGGGTAACCTCAGGTAATCAAGCAAATGGTACTGCTAATTGGAAGTGATTTGACGAGAGTATATGTCTCCGAAGAAGGGTAATGTCATTAGACTGATGATACTTCGGTAGTATTGCGACACTTTCTTGCTAGATCGACTACTGATATCTGAGTTTGTTTGATGGCACAAAGGAATTTTAGAATATCTTTCATGGAATGATTTGGTACTTGAGGTGTGGTATGTATTCATACTGTGGAATTTGGGGATTAGGTACAATGATTCGTGTGCTATATGGAGTTGGAGACTGGGAGTTCTCAGGTACAGACTATGTAGTGGTTGTGGATCGTGTGTATTGGTACCATTAGCGACTATTGGGATTTGGAGGCCCGAGTGGATCTTTCTTTGCTTGATATATAAGATTTTGGATATGATATTGGGGTGTAGACTGGTTGTCTCAGTGTTGGGTTATTCTAGACTATTGTGCTATGGGCTATGTTGGAAAATGCCACAGGTTGCGTGGCGAGGTGCATCAAATTATGTTCTAGCAGAGTTGTTTGTATTCCAAAGACCAGCGGACGACTGGGAAAGATTGCTTTTCTTAATTGGGCCTTTGTGGCGGATATCAGTGTAGAGGTTTCTACCATTGATTCAGTTCCGGTATTGAGTTACTTTTCGGATGCGTTCCGTGTGGCCGGGCATGTCGTCGGCCTAGACTATGGATTTTGGTATTTATTTGGTATCGGGCACTGTATCGTACGACCCAGACAGGAGTTATAGTAGTGGAAGGAGCAGCTTCAGGCTTCTTGGTATTGAGTTCGTTGGCAGGCTGATGTGGCTACGTATTTAGCTTGAGTTAGTTTGGTTAGTCCAGAGTTGTATTGTTGAGCGATAGGTTTATTCGATCGTTATTAAACTTGTTAGTGATCTGGGGAGATCTATGAGTTGCTTTTCTGTGCTGTAAGGCGTTATGATTGGTGGGATATGGGCACATATGGTGCGTTTCTATTGAGGAGTCATAGAGAAAGTCGAGCGGGAAGAGTAATTGAGCGTGGCTCGGTAAATGGAGTATTGGTTACGGCCTATTGGGTTGTGTGTTGTATGTTATTTGTTTCACCGTGGGTGTAATGAATGGCTTTGGTTTCAGACATCAAATTTTGTGTGGCTGTCGATTTTGAGCATGGCGACTTGAGGTGTTTCATGTGTAACAATGTTTGGGTAGAATCGCGCATTGTGGCGAGGCCACGCGGGGGTATGACCCTTCAGGGTAGATTCATGTATCCTATTTCCATGATGTGAGACGAGGTCTCGGCCTTGTGTTGTAATGGTACTGATGAGCTTGAGGTACAACTCTTTCGTTTGAGTCATTTGTCATGATTTG